>APFE031735791.1:0-24420 GCA_000404065.3 Pinus taeda | reverse complement strand
CCTTGTTTGAGGCCGAGGGTTTTTCATATAGTTTCTCTAATGCCTTAATCAAACCCTCTGTCGTTGTTTCCTTCGAAATGTTGAAGGCGACCGATGTTGCGAGGCACAACCGTATTGTTCCGAGTGCCTTTCTATCGAGAAGGTTCCATTCTTCATCTATCATACCTGTCGGCATCTTTGCTTTTCCACCCAATGGTAGGTATAGATCTTTCTGATACAGATATTATTCCATCTGCATCTTCCACAACGAGAAGTTATGGCCGTAAAATTTCTTGACCCTAAACTTACTATCTTCCGCCATTACTCCCACTCAAACCAGGAACCCTTCTTTCCTGCGAGTTTATCAGCCAAATAGACCTTCGACTCTGATACCAATTGTTAGAAAATTATTTATTACAGAGCAATGGAACACATAAAATATTGCAGAAGTATAAACACAGAAAATGCATAAAACAAGAGAGACACAGATGTACGTGGTTCACCCAGTTTGGGCTAAGTCCACCTCGAATAGCCAGTCCTTCCTTTCTATTATCCAGCAAAATGAAGAGACACAACCTACAACAGATCTGTTGTAATATCCTCTGTTTTTTCTCACAGTCTCACCTCTCTGCTTCTCGCTGAGAGAATACACATATATTACACAGACTCAATACAATACCCTCATACAAAGAGAGGGGTTTCCTTCTAGGGCAAAAAACCCTAAACTAAACATAAGTTCTACCGTCAGATCATCCGTCTAATGAACGGCCAGATTGACTAGAAATTAATATACTTTTACAAGGCAATTTTACATCTGTTTTTAGCTTCGGGGGCGCTGCCCCCAAGCCCCTGTTGGGCGATTGCTGGCCCCCAAACCCCCCAGTCGAGGGGGATTGGCCCCCCCGGATCCCAGCGGGGGGGACAAGTCCCCCCCGCACCCCCCACGTGGAGGGGTGTACAAACTTATTGGGGTATACATCCAACTGAAACAAAGACCTCTGAATAATCATGCTCCACACACAATAGTCCCAGCTTAAAATAAGACCATAGAATTCAAGGATGTCTGAAACTAATATATCTATTATTTGACAAACCTTCGAATTTCAAGATAATCTAATAATAATAAAATTCATTCCTCCTAAAACTTTGACTTTTTTTTGGTCTAATTAAACAATCTGAACAATAGATTTCTGAGGTGAAATATTGAATTTGAGACAAACTTAACAAGGCATGATATTGGATGATGTGCCAAAATCCACTAGATAGTTTTGAACATTCTTATTAAAAAATTAAAAAGTCAAAATAAAAGGAGGAGTGTGGGAATTTGATCTATCTCCAATTAAAATAGCATCAGAAGAACCAATCTTGTCTAAAGGGACATTTAGAGGTTTTCCTTTCCCTTTTGAGGCTTTTGTAGTAACAATAGTATATAAAGGAGATGCAGGGACTACATTTAATTCTTTGAGTAAAAATTTGTGTTGTTGTTTTAACTTATTGCACTGATATAGGGCAATTTTGACCTTTTTCATGTCTTCCACAATATTATATTCAATGGGATCTAAGACTTTCAAGGTCTTCAATGTTGAGGGAGATTTAGAATTAGTTGAAGCAGAATCAGAAGATGGAGTAGAAGTCTTTCTAACTGTACCTTTTTCTTTAGTAGGAGGAGCAGGGGACTTTTGATTTTGATTTGATAGAGAAGTATCAGCATGTCCCTTACTTTTAGTACTCACTGGCAGGGCTTCCTCTTCTTCTTCATTTTCCGAAGTTGTCAGAATGAAATCCCATAAACCATGAGCTTCAACTATTTCGTCTTCTTGTGATTCTTCTGCAGCTAGGGTTGTTTCTTATTCTTTGTCATCTTCATTGGATTTTTCATTTGATATATTGGCAGGAGTTTGTGACTATGATGGTTGATACCTTTTCAAAGGTCGAAAGGACTTCTTTAAAAACTCAACAACATGTTTCTTGATCTCTACCATATCATTAGACATTGTCTTCAAAACCTTTTGTAATCCCTCCAAGTCGAAAGGATCTTTGGGAGATTTTTTATTGGATTCATCTTTAAAAGTGACATTCTTGATCTGCTTTCTTTCTTCAAGGGTAGTTTTCTTCTCAAGAGAAAGAATTATTTTTTCCACAGATAGAGCTTCCTTCATGTTATCAACCAATATTATTTTATTAGCTCTATATGCAAATAGAAATATTTGAAGGAAGAGAAGAAATGTACCATTAAATTTGCACATCAGTACCTGGTTTGGAAGTATCTGGGATCTTGTTGGGAACGGGATCCCCCAAGGACAGTTTTGGAGCTAAAAGCCCATGTTTTGGGTCAAATTTTGTAATAAAGTTGTAAAGACTCCGCATTTTGTGGTTGCGGAACGCGAAGCTGTCATGAGTCATAAAGGGTTGTCCGCCCTTATTTTTTAAAGTAAAGTCGGTTGTAAAGATCTACCCTTGGTCCACAGACCATGAGATTGTATAAAAAGAGCTAAGTAAGTAAGCTCTAAGTAGTCTTAATGAGTCATGGGTTGTAGAAGAAGTCTTGAGCGATAATAAGAGAAGTATAAGTTTCGGGTCGTAGCGTAGGTAGAGGCTTTGTAGCTGAGTGCGCAGAGGCCTAGGGTAGAAGTCTGCAACTGAGTGCGCGGACCCTTGCAACTGTGTGCGCAGGGCGGATAGAGTCTGTATCAATAAAGAAATTTATTCTACAAATTCTGTGTCATTGCTTCTTGTTAATGCATTTTGTCATATTGTGTATGAATTTCATTTATAACACTTACGTGATGCGCGAACGTATGCAATTACGTTGGTTAATCAAACGCAAGTAAGAATATCTGTTTACGCAGTGCTTAGGATAAGTAATACTCTTAAATATAACTTGGGAATCTATACAATACGATGACTTAGCAACGCAGAAGTATCTGAACCGAAGGTTAGGACTGCATGAAGGTCAGTCGTACCCTTTCACGGAGGTATCGAAGGGCAGAATAAGGGGCTAGGTAAACAGATCCCTAGAACTCAACGACCTACATGAAAGCAGGAATAGAAGGAATAAACTGACATCACGACCATCTCAGGGTGCGGAAACTTGGTTCCAACATCCCCCCATACTGCTTTGAGTGAGACTTCAGTCCGCACTCCATGGGCTGATGCCAAAAGGGCCAGTAGTGTAGGGATTTGTTTGGTTAACTAATGCTAAACCTGGGTCAGGCCTCTCCAAGCCAACAAATGGTTCTATTGCGGGGACTGGAATCTACATAAGAGATGTGTTATGTTGTATCATTGGAATCCAACTAAGAAAGAGAGCGGAGACTGGTTGGATAGGAAGATCCATGAATTCGTGGCACAGGAGAATAGAAATCCGCAATTGGCAAAGGACCAGTGGTTGGACATGTACCTATATACAGAAATACACGAGATCTTTTTATGTTCCTTTTCAGTTGAGCTATACGAGTGGATCGCAAAGCTAACAGATAGCCAAGGAAGGTGGAGACTTGACGGTCCTATTGTTTGGACCCTGGAGTTAGTACAGAGACTGGAAGCCTCTAAGGATAAGATCACCCGCGTTGTCGATCATTGGCTCGATCGCATCATAGGAGGATTTGTGACTGAATTCACGGTCAATACCTCAGTCAACTACAACGAGGTAAAGCGACGCTTTTTCAAAGGTCCGCGAGGTAAGTACTTGAAATATTTGAATACCTAGATTAAAATGTTATTGTGCGAAAAGCGGGTTATGCAGCTACCTTGATGTTTGGAGCTACACGAAGCGAAAAAACTTAGAGGAACGAAGGAAGAAAGGGTCCTAAATATAGTCCATTAATTTCACCTCCATGAGGTGATGAAGAGGGAGTAGCGCAAGCTTCTTTGCGAAGTGCTATTCAGTTAATAAGACAAGGATTCCTACGACTTCCACCTCCAACTTCACCACCATCGCCTGCAACTTCACCCGTACCATCTCCACCTCCACCGCAGTTCAGCATGGTGGATTCAGTGAAGTTTCCTTTGTTCAAAGGCTTGGGAAATGAGAACCCAGACCAGTTTTGGTTCATTTTGAAAGTTGTGTGGGAAGCTCAAGGCGTTACAGGTGATCACATGAAGAAGGCAACACTGGTTAGTGCTCTACAGGATAGCGCGCTAACTTGGTACATTAAATACTCTAATGATAAACCCAAATGCTGGAGTAGCAAACATCCAAACCTCACTAAACAAAGAATTTAGTAGGCCTAAATCTGGGGCACAGTCGATTGTAGGGTTCAAGGAAATCACAATGAAACTAGGCAAGAAACATTGGGAATTAGATCAGAGATTGAAGTGTAAAATCTGCGAAGCTAATATGAACTTAATATATGGACAGCAACGCGAATGGTTTGTGGCTTCGCTTTTGCCACACCTGAGGGTTGGGCTGTCCCAACATAAGATAATGACTCAGGCATAGGCCTTGGAGATTGCGATGAGACTACATGAAACACTGAGGCAAGATCCGAATCTATGGGTTCAACAGATCCATGCGCAATTACAAAATCTTTGCATTGAAATGCAGAGCTTGAAGCAAGACAGGACAGTTCGACCAGAGGTGCGCGATGAGGTATGGTGCCTAAAATGCAAGGGTCAGGGGCATGACAAAGACCATTGCCCAGTCTTTGCGAACTACATTGCAGGAGGAGGACCGATGCCTTTGAGGCCGAAGGCCCAAGCAGGACCAAGTGCGAGGCATGTATTGTGGTGCGCTATATGTCAGGTAGCAGGAAAACATACGACAAATAACTGCCATTTGCTGCAGAAGTTTGTACAAACACCACAACAAATGTTCTACAACTTCTGTAGGTCGGTAAGGCATGATGAGCACAACTGCAGGAGCTATAGAACACCCGCGTATATGGTTCAGGCAAAAAAGTGGCCCCCTAACCAGAATGTAGGGATGGCGCGAACAGCCTTTCAGGGGCACGGACAAGGTCGAGGCGAAGGAGGACCTGGCAGAGGTCGTGGATAGCTAATCTGCTACAATTGCAGAGGACCAGGACACTATGCCTATGATTGCACTAACTCAACACAACCGTTGTGCAAATATTTCACTCTGTTTGATCATGAAACAGAGGACTATCCTACGCTGATAGCAAGGATACGCGACAAAGGGGCACTACCATCTCAACCGACTCAGAACCTATAGATGATGAGGTCTGAGCTTCGTGAAGAGGATCCGAATGTGAATATAGTGCTCCGAAGTGGAGTTGCAATAGGGGATGATAAGGGGAAACAGCCCGAAGACAACGCATGGGTTCACAAAGCTCCGATGAAGGAGGCTGAATTTTATTTGGAGCATGCACGTGAAACATTCATGGAAGAAAAGAAGAGCTTCGTTGAGGCCTTCACCTCAGGAAGCAAGGATAAGTCTGATCAAGAGATAGACCCTTCTATGGTTACAACCTTCCTATAGACCTGCATGAAGTTTCTACATGATAGCAAGGTTGTGAAGGGATTACAGGAGCTTATAAATAGATGCGCTGAAACACTCCAGGTGAACTGCGCGTGGTACAAAAAATTGGTAAGCATAAAACAAGGACAGGACGAGTAATGAGGCTAACTGCACTAATAGGAGAGTATGAAATGGATCAAGTTATTTTGGATCTGGGGACCAACACTAACGTCCTACTGAAGCAGACTTGGGAACGAATGGGAAGACTCACGCTGTAGTGGTCTTCGATTCAGTTAAGGATGGCAAATCAACATAAGATCATCCCCATGGGGCAGCTACAAGGGGTGACTGTAGATATTGAATGCGTGAGCACGTAGGCCGACTTCGAAGTAATAGAAATTGTAGATGACAGCAACCTCTACCCTGTGCTCCTTGGCATTGATTGGGCTACTGATATGAATGGGGTAATCAACCTAACGAAACGAAAGATGATATTTGAGAAGAAATCACTCCACATATTAGTATCCCTAGATCCTACTGAAGGATCGCGTTATACTGAACCAGTCTGTGATTATGAGAGCGATGACGATTTGGAATCTATCTATAAGATAACAGCGTGAGACCAAGATTGGGTGAATCCAACATCGGATGGATGAATTACATGGGATCGTGATAGTTCCTGCACCTTAGACTCTGATGAAGAATTAGAGCGCTGGGAGAATCGGTTACATGTAGTAACCACACTAAGTTGTAACATGATGACCCGGTCACTGCACTGTGTGTCATTAGAGGTAAGAAATCCGCCCACTTGTGATGGCCTAAATGACTTAGATATATTCTTGGATGCATTTTAACGAGAGGTACCAGAAAAGCAGCGCTTCTAGGATTTGGACTGGGCACTGCGCGCTACGCCCGCAAGATGGTGGGGTATACACAAGGGTAGCTTTGATGATTGGCGTGAATGTAGGAGGATGATGAGAACACGCTTTGGGAAGCCAAAGGTACGAATGACAGACAAGTATGACGGGAAGGATGATCAGCACGCGCACTTGGCCAAATGGACTTAGGCTTATGGAGAGAAGCCCCAACCTGAATGGGTGCACTTGTTCTATCACACCCTGGATGTCATCCTGATGAACTGGTACTTAGAAACGAAGCTCTGCCATGGTACAGGTGAATGGCATATTCTGCACGAAGGATTCATAATGACATTCAGCTTTGAAGATGGGTTTGACTGTATTGACGAAGCACTACAAGAAGTAAAACCAGCGATCTTTAGGATACTGCAGGATCCTTTGGACCTGATTCAACCCGATTGGACTACTCAGCCGAGTCACACGTTGGAATGCTATAACGTAACCGTTGAAGAAGAAGCTGAGGATCCGCGAAAGGTTAACGTCCCTGAAACAGAAGGTCACCATGAGGTTGAAGGACTGCAGATTGAGAATCCTAATATAACCTCGCCATTGAAAATGAAACAGGTAAATATTAGTACAGAGGCAGAGCCCAAATTCACGAATATTGGAGATTATTGGGACGACGCGACAGTGGATAAGGTCGCTGAATTGCTCCACAAATACCAGGATTTGTTCCCTACCAAGTTTACAGAGCTAAAAGCGATAATCAGGGACCGAGGTGTTATGAAGATCATGTTGAAGCCTGACACGAAGCCTATTAAGCAAAGACCTTACCGTCTCAATCTGAAGAATAAGGAAAAGGTCCGCTTAGAGCTAGACAAGATTCTCGTGGCAGGAATCATTGAGCCCGTGGAAGAGTCTGATTGGGTAAGCCAAATGGTGGTACAGGAGAAGAAGCATAAGGATGAAATAAGGATATGTGTAGATCTCAGGAAGTTGAATGACACTTGTGTACATGATCCTTTCCCAACTTTGTTCACTGATGAAGTGTTTGACAATGTAGGTGGCCAGGAAGCATATTCCTTCACTAATGGGTTCTCTGGGTACCATCAGATCAAAATCACGTTGGAAGATAGGAGCAAGACAACCTTCGCCACTGAGTGGGGGTGTTTTCAGTACACTGTAATGCCTTTCGGAATGAAGAATGCACCTGCGATTTTTTCACGTGTAGTCATTGCGGCATTCAAGGAATTTATTCACAAGTTCCTAGAAGTATACTTTGACGACTGGATTGTGTTTGGGCTGGTAAAATTCCATGTAGCTAGCTTGCGCCTGATGTTGGATACTTGTCAAAGATACCAGATCACGCTCAATCTGAAGAAATTCTTATTTTTGTGTTCCTTTTGGGACCCTGTTGGGTCATGTGGTTTGTAGACAGGGACTGATAGTAGATCCCGTGAAGATCGCGGTGATACTTAACTTGGAAGCGCTAAGGAGTGTGAAATAGTTGCGCGCTACCCCAGGACATACAGGATATTACAGAAAGTTTATCAAAGGCTATGCCCAGATCACCACGCCTATGGAGAAGTTGTTGAAAAAGGATGTCACATTCTGCTGGAATGAGGACTGTAAGAGAAGCTTGGATGTATTGAAGAAAAAAATGTCACTGCACTGATTTTAGTCTTCCCGGATTGGAAGAAGGAGTTTCATGTACGTGTTGATGCATCATGTATAGCGCTACGAGTAGTACTGACACAGGCTGGCGAAGGAGACTTGGACCATCCTATTTCGTTCGCAAGCAGAAGGTTATCCAAGGTGGAGAAGAACTATTCCTCCACTGAGCGCGAAAGGTTAGCCATGGTATACACACTCCAGAAGTATAGACACTATTTGCTGGGTGGCCATTTTGAGATGTATACAGATCATTCTACATTGAAATACTTGGTCAATAAGCATGTGTTGTGGGGGAGAATCTGTAGGTGGTTGTTATTGTTCCAAGAGTATGATTTTGAAGTTATTATGAAGCCTGGATGACTGAACGCAGGACCAGACCATCTGTTGTGCATCGAAACAGGGGAAGAGCCCACTGATTTGGAAGAGGGATTTCCTTATGCTAGTTATTTGTAGTGTGTGTTGTGGATGGTCATTTTGAAGATATCATACACTTCGACAAGAACTTCCCCGGAAAGATACACCATCGAGCAAAAGAAGGAGTTAGTGGTGTGTGTGACAAAATTTTCTGTCATTGTCAGGCATCTATATAAAATGGGGTCCAATGAGATATTACGACGATATGTGCCAGAGTTTAAAAGGAGCAGTATCCTCGTGGACGCTCATGGGGGCGTCGCAAGAGGGCATTATGCAGGGAGAGCAACTACGTAGAAGATTCTACGCGCAGGCTTGTGGTGGCCAACCCTCCATCAAGATTCGAAAATAGACTGCAAAGCATGTGATGTGTGTCAAAGGACTGGCAGGCCATTGCAGAGGGGTGAATTGCCTTTGAATCCACAGATGACATTACAACCCTTTGAGAAATGGGCAATAGATTTTGTGGGACCCATCCATCCCCAAGGAAAGATGGGAGCAAGGTACATTATCACCATGACAGAGTATTTGACTTGATGGGCGAAGGCATAGTCGGTGAAAGATTGCATAGGCGCGACTGCTACAAAGTTCCTCTTTGAGTATGTACTAACACGATTATGGTGTCCCAAGATTTTGATGAGTGATCGCGATACGCACTTTTTGAATAAAATGATTAGCGCGCTAATGGAGGAGTTTTAGGTATATCACCAGAAGAGCACACCTTATCACCTACATGCTAACAGGATGGTGGAAGCATTCAATAAAGTGCTAGAGAATGTGTTGACCAAGGTTTGCAATTCTCAACAAAGTGATTAGGACTTACGCATACCCGCAATACTATGGGCCTATCGGACGACATGCAAAAAGTTGACTGGTCAAACACCCTTTAGGCTTGTCTATGGTGTTGAAGTAGTGGTGCCCATGGAATACATTGTGCCTAGCCTACGCATAGTGTCATTCATAGGTATGATGGATCGCGGAGCCCTAGAGGCGCAACTGGCTAAGCTTGAGTAAGAAAGATTTCTAGCTGGATTTCACCAACAGGTCTAGAAGCAGCATGAAAAAGCATGGCATGATCGGCACATTAGGTTGTGCACCTTTAAGGTAAATGACCTAGTTTTGTTATATGACAGCAAGTTTGATAAATTTCCAAGGAAATTCAGAATGCACTAGTTAGGGCCATATGTCATTAAGGAGATTACCGACGGAGGAGCAGTTCAGTTGGTCAAATTGAATGGAGATCCCTTCCTAGGAAAGGTGAATGGAAGTCGCTTAAAGCCATACATTGGTGGTCCGGCCATGTGACTATATGAAGGTAGCACAGTCTTAGCGCTCCAGGCAACTGAAAGGAGGCACGGGACTATAAACTACATTGCCCAGCTTGGGGAGTTGCGCGATTGGAGGATTGTGCGAAGCAAGGAACTGTCACAGGGTTCTTGGCAGCGTGAAGGGAGCTGCGCTACCCAGGAAGAAATCGCGCAAGTCGACTGGAAAGTGACCGTTAAAGTCACTGTCCATGATTTGACGATAGAAATGCAGCCAAATGGAGCAGGCGGCCGCATTTAAGATGAAATTTATGGGTCAGATCCTTGAATATCTGCCGCCAATCTGGCATTAATGAACTGAATTTGGGGGGAATGGTTGGATTTGAATTCAAAATGTCCTATAAATTACAGGTGGTTTTCCAACAAAAAACACTTGGCATTTCAAGAATTTAGTTTTTGAGCTCTCAAGCACACATGAATCGCAAGCACTATAAACTTCTGATAGCAAGTTTAGTATTTGAGACATTGCCGAAGGAGACATAGGAGTTCTTGCAGAACATCATGTCAGCACCCACAGAAGCTATAGATACTGAAGCATAGGAGTTGGTGTCGGAAATTGAGATGGAGGCCAAAGAAGCTACTCCCGAGGTTGTCGAAGTATTAGCAGAAGTCCCCAAATCACCAAGGAGGCCAAGGCCAAAGCCAACCCCAACCAAGGAGAGTGCAAAGGATAAGAAGGCCAAGCATTCTGTAATACCGGTGTGCGCATCATCAAGAAAAAACCCACTGAAGCCTACTACACACAAGAAGGGCAAAGCCATCAATTTGGAGTCGGAGGAGGAAGAAATTGAAGACATCTTGATGGATGATGAGGATGTGGGAGTAGATGTGGAGGAATTTGAAGCCCTGGGTGTTGACCCTATCACTCTATTGTCTGAGTATGTCCCTCCACACAAGGGCAAGACCAAGGTGCTGAAAGACATCGATGAAAAAAATGTCCTCTTGCAAACCCCTCTACTGTCAGATGAAATTGTCTTCGAAGGACCGCGCTTGAGGCATGTTCCTCTGCTAAAACTCAAAGACTGGGACTTGGCTGATCATGAGAAGTTCCCACACCTGGCGATTGAGCAACTGATGCGTCGAATTATCGACACAACCACTAGAATGACTACATTAGAGCCACGGAGGTGGCTCAGAGGAGTAGACAAGGCAAGTTTGCTTAATCTACTATGGGTTCCGCACTACAACCGCACCCTGGTCACAATAATTGTCATCAAGTAGCTATTATGCTTGGTGCATGATGGATGTCTCTGGCTAGAGGAGCCAATACCCATCACTGATAGGTTGATCCATAGGATCATGTGGTTTCCTTACACAGGAGAAAGTTCGGCCATGATATTTGGCGAAAAAGGTGGTGAGCAAGCCCTCACAGAGGCCATGAAATAGAAGTTTAAACTAGTAAAGAAGCCACATGGATATGCCATATCCAACATCTGTGACCCTGTGGAAAGGTGGCTACGTAGATTTTAGCAAGGAAGGTGATGAGAAGTGTCGCACCGATGAGGCATCAGCGCCTATCATCACACTATCAGCCTAGTGCGTCGAAGGAGTTCAGTTCAATTGGGTAGACTATCTCCGTGGTGAGTTCCTAGCAAACTGTCGCGAGTCATAGGAACTCAGCAAGATGTTCCACTACACGTGGCTCTTGTTGTCTATTATGTTGGTAGCATGGGAGATGCCAAAGGACAACCAATTTCCTTCATTCGTGCCAGACCTACTAGAAGCAACAAAGTACGCTTCATTGTGGGTGACCAAGGATGCACAGCACATCAAGGACATTGAGATCTTCTGGATCTTGATGGAGATGAACATCCGTATGGCCATCAATCACAAGTTGCGGTTGCCACCTACGGTGTTTGCCAACCTGTAGGGCTACGCAGAGTTTATAGTAGATTCTCACCATGTGGCCATCAGGGCGCGAAAGGACCCTACACATAAATGGTATGACTTGCCTTACCTGGCAACGGATGATGCCATTGATGCAGTACTTGATCGATGGTCGGTAGAGTGGCGCACTATAGCAGAGTTGGCAGTGGGAGGGAGCAAGTCTGCCTCATAGAGAAAGAAGGAGGAGGCCAAGCTAAAGACGACGTAGCTGGCTAAGAAGAGGAAGAAGGACCCCACTGACAAGGCCCAGGCGAAGGGCGATGCCGCTCAGTAGACAGAGAAGCAAACAGGTTGAACAGAGTGAGGCTTTGACAAAGGTGTGAGGCCGCCTTCACCTGAGACAAAGGAGGAAATGGACGAACAGACAAGACAGCATGGCACGAACCCACAGGCGACGTCCGCCTGCATCAAGTGTCCAAGGGAGCAGGAGAAAGGAGGGTCCTGGAAGAAATCCAAGGCCACTAAAACATTGTTGGACTCAATCACCCTCACAGAGGGCGATTTGCATGACATTGATGAAACGGTGCGAGATGTTACCATAGAGGCCCTACAACTGTAGCAACAAATAATCTTGGGGGCTATGTAGACAGGTTTATGGGAGCTGCAGAATCGCGCGTCACAAGCTGGCATGATGTCAACCAGCGTTGTTATCGGCACTTCAGAAGCTGTCGAGATGTTGTGCACGAAGGCCTCCAGTGCGATAGCGCTGCCTAATGGAGCACTAACCACGGAGAATGAAGCTGATAGGCCCATTGCCAGTGCCCTAAAGGGAGTAGGGTTGAATCTGGAAATGCTCCCCGATGAAGAGCTCCACCTCCTACAGGATGGAGTTATTGCGGAGCTGAGGGCTCATGAGCACCACGCCCTCCAGGTGATTAGTGAACAATGGATTAACAATGAGAATATGGCACTACAAAGAGACTCTACCATCAGTGCTATGACTGAGGTGACCAATCAGAACAAGTGTATAATGCAGGTTGTTGAGGAGGCATGCTAAATGGTCCCAGAGTTGGCCATTCCTGAGGAAGAACCAGTTGAGGTGTGCGTCTGCAAGTTGGCTATGGGGGTGTATGACGCACGTACATAAATGGAGAGGGTTTAGTTGGAATTGAACCTGCAGATCATCAAGTTACAGTTGAAGGACCAGCCTTCAACTCCGCCATAGATAAATGAGCAGCATGAAACCATTGTCATGGAAGTAATAAAGACGGTCGATAGTGCAGTAGCAGACTGCACTCAACTTTTTGAGCAGTCGTTCAAGGTCCTGACAAGCTTGTAGGAGGACCCCAATGTACATCGATTGGAGACAGAAACGTGCACACTACCACAGTGCTATGATGAGGTCAAAGGCATGGCTCGAACTGTCATGCTCACATAGAGACTAGCGAAGCTGCAGGAGGCCAAGCAGCTGAAGGAACAGGTGGATGCAGCGCTCCACAAGGAAGAAGTACTGAAGGCACGACTGAAACCTTGGCTGGATGAGGTTTACATGGTGACAGCCTCTATTGAAGGAAGCTTGCGACTCTGCAAGTAACTCAATAAAAGCTTCAGGCCGACAGTTCAAGAACAATGACCGAGCAAATGGTTGAAGACGTGAAGCAGGAAACAACACAGTGCACTGCTGAGGTTGCGGTCATAAGGGTCGAGCTGGGAGGTCTTTGCGCTAAGATCTTTGCACCTACCGAGTGACTCGAGGGCGAGTCATGATGTTTGTGTTGGGGGCCTGTTGGGAACGAGATCCCCCAAGGACAGTTTTCGGGCTAAAAGCCCATGTTTTTGGTCAAATTTTGTAATAAAGTTGTAAAGACTTCGCATTATGTGGTCGTGAAGCGCAAAGGTGTTATGAGTCATAAAGGGTTGTCGGCCCTTATTTTGTAAAGTAAAGTCGGCTGTAAAGATCTACCCTTGGTCCGCAAACCATGGGATTGTATAAAAAGAGCTAAGCAAGTAAGCTCTAAGTAGTCTTAACGAGTCATGGGTTGTAGAAGAAGTCTTGAGCGATAAGGAGAGAAGTCTATGTTTCGAGTCGTAGCGTAGGTAGAGGCTCTGCAGCTGAGTGCATAGAGGCCAAGGGTAGAAGTCCGCAACTGAGTGCGCGGACCCCTGCATCTGTGTGCGCAGGGCGGATAGAGTCTGTAATCATCTGAAGATATCAATAAAGAAAAGTATTCTACAAATTCTGTATCATTGTTTCCTATTAATGCATCTTGTCATATTATGTATGAATTTCATTTATAATGCTTATGTGATGCGCGAATGTATGTAATTACGTTGGTTAATCAAATGCAAGTAAGAATATATGTTTATGCGGTGCTGACTGCGATTGTTTAATAGGATAAGTAAGATTCTTAAAGGTAACTTGGGAATCTGTGCAATAAGCTACCTTACCAGCGCGAAAGTATCTGAACTGAAGCTTAGGGTTGCACGAAGGTCAGCTGTACCCTTTCGTAGAGGTATCGAAGGGCAGAATAAGGAGCTAGGAAGACAGAGCCCTAAAACTCAACGACCTGTGCAAAATCAAGAATAGAAGGAATAAACTGACATCACAACCATCTCAGGGTGCGGAAACTTGGTTCCAGCATTACCCCATACTGCTTTGGGTGAGACTTCGGTCCGCGCTCCGTAGGCTGATGCCAAAAGGGCCAATAGTGTAGGGATGTGTTTGGCTAACTAACACTAAACCTAGGTCACGCCCCTCCAAGCCAACAGATCTTGTTTAACAATTTGTTGAATCTCAAGTTAAAATCCTTGATTTTCTCATTTGGATTAGTTTTAAGATTTGATAAATCATTAATTAAAGTGGTTATTGTGCGGTCATCCCCAAATTTCAACAGAAACTGTTCTTCAAACATATCCCAATTTATAATTGATCTGATAGGCAAGGAAAAATACCAAGACCCTATAGATCCTTCAAATGTATAAGGAAAAAGTCTACAAACACAATCCTCTTCTGAAACTCCATTAATATTGCCAACATATAATTGTGAAGGTGTTCCTCCGCAGGGCGACCGTAATCATGGTTAAACTTGGGTAGCCATATTTCTGGATGTTTGGGAAGAGGTTGTAAAGGAGGAGTCATCTAAACTTCCCCAAGGTTGTTCTATGGTCTATTTTCAATTCTAGGAGTACTAGGAATAGCGAAAGTTGCAGATGATGTAGAGGTTGTAGGAGATTGAGCAGTTGAAGAGGTTGCTCTTGCAGTGCTATTGATTATAATAGCACCAGTTGATTGTGACAGAGGAATGTGGATGGAAGGGATTAAAGGATGATCAAAGGAAGGTAAAGGGGTAGAGGAAGAATTCGGATCAAAAATAGGAGTACGAGGTGGAGAGGATGATGTAATTCACTCGCAGAAGAGAGAGTCTCTGGAGTACTTTTCTTTTTCTGATGAGTGGGTAATGGGAACTCAAAAGGTTTGACTCCAAGTTTTTCACTTTTGGGTCTAGTTAACACACCAGAAGACTATAAGGTTGAAGTAACACTTCCTTTCGATAAATCAAAGTGTACAGATTTCTCTCCAGAAATGGAAATTCCTTCCAATATCTAGATCAAAGTCTGGACTTTAGGGGGATCTGCAGGTATTTCTATTAAAATTTGGCTAACTGACTTTGGAAGTGTGCTAGGAGATTTGGTGGTTGTTTGAACAACTTCAGATCTGGGGTTAGGAGATTTGGAATGGGATCTTGAAGTTGGTGGTAACATTGAGGGACACTAACTCTTAGAATAACATTTTAATTTGGGATTGGACCTTGTTGCCATTCATAGTCTGATGGCCCTCCTAGCACCAAAAATGTTGAAAGCTAGAAATGTCGGCTCAACATCGCAGAAAACCACCCAATCGAGACCTTAGAGCATATCCTTCTTCGTTTAAGATGGTGGCTCCAATTGGGATTATGGGAATAGTTTCCATTAGAATAACTTATAAAATGGATGGAGTATATAGGTGTGATGCTATGACTTAGTAAAAATTGATAACAAAGAGTACTTAAACTAAATATCTATCTCGAGAAATCTTATATGTATATGTGATTCAAAATGATATCATAAGAAACATGACAATATATATTATCTTGCTATTATGAGTTTAAAGCAGATAATGATAACTAATTTAATTAAATAGTTAATTAAATTAGTTGATGAATTTGTTACACATATAAGATTTTGTTGTTTATACATGTAATATATGATTTCAATCACAAAGATCAATAGTGAAAAATGTGTGATTTGCTTACAACACATATATGATAAACATAATTAAATAACCATTTAACTCTTAAGAAAATAAATAATAGACAAATGGTAGTAGTCGATATATCGTAACTCTACTCATGAGAAAATAGTAGTTGTTCAACTTTCTATTCAGATAACTTGAGTCACAATAGTGCAAACAAAATCTTTCTTTCCAAAATTCAGAACCCCTTCTCATAACAAATGAAGGGGATTTATAGTTTCAAAATGAAATTCAAATATAGAAAAGTAGAGTAAAAACATGAAGCGGTTTTAACAAATAATGCTTAAAATAAATCAACAAGAGAATTTTAGAATTTGTTGTAACAACTTAACTAAGCCTATGAAGAGGATTGCCCTCCCATTCGCTGTTGTAGTTCGTAAATATATGTCATGGTTCAATTCATTTGGAGTCTTTGGTTGAGTCCACATTTGACTGGCAAATATGGCATCCCTCAATGTTGGCAACATATGGGTGTTTGTGTTGGATAGGCATTTGAGCATTAGCCACTGGCTGTTAGGCATGACTAAGAAATGCCAATGGCACTCTAAATTAAATTTAGATAGTTGATCAATTGTTTCGGTCCTTTTCTTGTATAATTCCTGCCACACTTTTGTTAGCAATTTGATGTCTGGTAGAGTTCCCTCAGGGCAGTCTAAAATAAGATTCGCTTAAAACAAATTAGCGTTGATGGTTTCAATGAGGTTATTAGAGATATCCCTTGCATTGAATATTGTTGTCCCTGCATGGTTAAGTCAGATCTCCCATTGTTTGAAGACTATTTCTTTATGTGATTCCTCTATCCCAGGTATATCAACTAATCTCCCATCAATGATATCTTGCCATGTTATGAAACCTGAAATATTTTCTTCACTATCATCAAAGTGTGTTTTGAGGTCAGATAATTGGTCTAGTAGGGAACTGGTTATGTGACATAAATCATGAATAATGGCCAACTTCTAACAAAATATAACTTCTTGTTGAGCAAGGAGAGTATTTAATTCTCCTGCTTCCTTTTTGAACTATGTTAATTCAGGATTAACTTTCAGTTGTTCAATCTTGTTCTGTAATTCTTGAATCTGAGCATCTTGGACTTGCAAATCAGAGTCATGTTGAAATTTAACGTCACTGAAACTATTCTGAAGCTCAACAAGTTGTTCTTACCATTGATTAGCAATCTTTTTTTTTCTCACTCTCAAGGCTATGTTCTAACTTCAAAATTTTGTGCTCATTTTCCTTCAATAGCTATTGTATTTTAGTGGCTTTGTCCATAGTTGCAGAAGCATAAGCTCCCACAAACTGAGTGAGTCTCCCCAGTTCCTCCGAAGGAGTGGACATTAAGCCCTTCCATACTACTTAGAAAGAGGCGTTTTTAGGAACTAAATTCTGAGACTGGTCAATTTTCCTTTTCTTCCTTTACCTTTTAACAACAACCTTATGTTCAGGATTTTAGAATATGTCAAGGGGAGGAATCTATTCAACCCTTAATATGACCTCAGAGATCAAGAAATTTGGTATAATTTAAATGTCTTCAACCTCCAAAGTCTTATTAAAGGCTTTTATTGCAATTGGAGTCTTTTCTAAAATTTCAAAAGTGTCTCAGACCTTCTCTTAAGAGGGATTCTTCAAAACCTTAGGTTTCTTTCCTTTCAAAACTTGGTTATATTGTTCCCATATTTGCTCAAGATTAGAACTTGTAAAAGGACCTTCAGTCTAAGTAGAAGAAGAAGCCCCTATCTCTTTTGGTTGAGGGGTATCAGTGACCTGTGTAGAAGAAACAACTGTAACCTTTTCTTGAGTCATGCTTTATTGGGGAAGCTTTAATGAGTTTACAGGTAAATGAGATAGCCTTGCTTCCCTGTATTGGGTAAACTGAGTCATTTATTGGTGAGTTAAATGATCTATTGCTTGTTTGGTAACCATTGAATAGGTGGAATCTTTTTCAAATAAGTCATCAAACTCGTTTGGTTCATGAGAGAATTTCCTTATGCTTTCCCATGTAGTAACCTTCTTGATAGTTCCACGAGGATCGTACTATCTGTTAGGGATAGCGTGAAAATTAAACTCTAAGATAGAGTTAATCTCTCCAACTGCATGTTTGAAATTATCCAATGTATACATACCACAATGAAGAGGAAATGCAGACCATAATTTCTTATTGGATTATTTTAATACTTTAGAAATTACATTACCTATGGTTTGGTATGTTATCTCTCGAGCTCGAAGTTTATCAAGGACATACAAAGGCAATACATGGGGATTAACAAGAATACCAAAGGCCTAGATGTAGGTAAATAACTCCTCACCAAACCACTTCCCAACTCGGAGCAAGTTTGTCTCGATTTCTGGGGAAACCCTAAGAGTTCTCTTATTAAAGATAATTTGATAAATAGGCAGCATAACACCCTGGCAGATTTTATGTTAATGAGGATGATACTTGGAGTCCCAAAGGACATTGTGATATATATGAATAGGATTCGGGTCCTCTAAGGTCCATTTCCATCCCATGGAGGTGAAATCCATAGTGAAACATAGGGCGTCCATTACATAGGCACTCATGTAGAAAGGAGGAATTACTTTTTCCGAAATTGTACACTTACTCCTACAATTCAGGATATGAGTGGATAAGTTATCAGATAATATATTTCCCCAAGCTAATATATATCCTTCCGAGGCAGCATCAATTAGTGGATTCCATTGATCGAAGAATTTTCGAGTATTAGGATAATCAAAGAGTCTACATACCATGGTAGTAATTTGACAATAAGGACCAACGAGAGAGTCAACTACATACATACCCTTTTCCTTGCACTGATGCTTGTTGGGGTCTCTTCTCCATTCCTTAATAGGTTATGATGCATAATCAATGTTGCTCATGAATTTCTCCAAATTGTTTTTTATATTTGCACTAAGACGGTGACAAATGGTACATTGCGTTGAAAACATTGTCGCTGAAAGAGTCATTCAATGTTTTGTTCTATGTCACAAATTTCTTTTCTGCAATTCTCAAGTTTTCCACGACCCACTGAATCATATCTATATAGGGAAGGATCTTGGGTCGAGCAACAATCCTGTGTAAAAATGAATCTGTGACATGACTATAGGTGGTATTAGAAACTTGAGTAGAATCCTTGGTTGTAGTTGTTCTTTGGGTGACCCTTGCTCCTTCATCTTCGAATGGCCGATAGATATATTCGCAGGAGGCACTTCCTGCATCTATAGAACAAATTGTATCAGAAAACAATTCCTGGTGTATCGACGTTTTCAGCGGGCGGATTAGCCGACTAATATTGAGTAACCAATTTATTCTTTGCTTTAGCTACTTTAGACATTTCTTCTGCGTTGTGTATATCAGGACTGGTCTGCAATGGAAAAACACAAGACTGAATGATAACTTCTTCACCTGAAAAACTTACCACAAATAACGATTTTACATAATGATTTATGTCTTAAAGGGCGAATTATCATAAAATCAAACTGCAATGAATAAGGTTATTTAGAATCTTGAAAACCATAAATTCACCAATTTTGGAAATTAAATGTAAAAACGTGAATTCACTTGAGTTTGCACACATTAGCATATCAGAAAAAATATATCAGAAATCACTTAGATGCACACTAAAAAGTTACAATATTGGAGACTCTCAATAAATCATGTTTAAAGACATAACAACTATAAGTGGAGGCGGGAATAGATATCAGGAGTTTTGTATCAGCAGATGGAATATCAAGGATTTAAAGAGCAAGGACCCAATATGAAAGTCCTATTATGGCTAAAAATAGAAATATCAAAGGTTTGATGATATCAAAGGGGACCAACATCGGGAATATCATATATTAGAAGCAAGGGATAGTGGAAGCGTTGAGTATCAGAGCTTTGAGATGTCGGGATTTTTTAGCATGGCACACCTTAAAAGTTACAATATTTGTGGCTTTTGATAAGCCATGTGGTAGTTGTGGGGACGAAAACTTTTATAGTATTTATTTTAAACAGGAAGCGCCTAAATTAACTTTACCTTTTAGCAAAATCCCCCTTTAACAAATATATTAACCATCAGGAATGTTTGATTGGGGAATGATTTTATCGTAACTTTCTAACGAGGAAAGTTACGATATTATAATGATCTGATACGAATCCTCCAATAATGCATTAATTTAATAGAAAAAGGCCTATCGGGGTTTTAATTCATCGTAACATTTGTAAGGTTGGACCTTCGATACTTAGGTTCTGATAAGAAAAACTATCAAGTGAGAGGATTTTTTATTACAAAATAAAAAATGCCTTATTTTTATTGAACACGAAAGAGCTTTATTAACATGAAAGAAGGGTCCCCATTATTTATTTATATGACTAAAATAAAACTAAATGGGGGGTTGTTGAGTACTACAACAGGATTTCAAGATTATTTAAATTTCATGCAACTGTTGACATCACACCCAGCATTCGATCTCTTCATCTAGCTGACATATCCATCCAATCTGCGAAAGTTGTCTGACCATTAACAATGCTAAATGTCATGCATGTTCTGCTGATATCTGCCATTGACTGGGTCAATAAACTATGGACGCGCCCAAAAATGTGTGTAGTCTATAACAAATTAAAATTTGAGTTTTTACTCTATAGCCTTTTGGCCCTTCATAACTCTTAAAATTCAAATGGCCATAACTTCTCATCTGGGAGGAATTTTTCATAATGGGATATGCCATTGGAAAGGTATCGACAATCTTAAAAAAAAAAAAAACAAAACAAAACAAAACAAACAAACAAGAAACAAAACAAAAAACTTCAAACTCCCTTTAATCACTTGATGAGGGTACATAAGGTATCCATTTATTAAACTTCTTCCTTTGCCTACAGTCGTTATCTTGAACATTCCCTTTGACATCAATGGAATTGTGTTGTCATAAATGACAAAAATATGTTCAACATGATCTTAATTAGGTGTATCCAAGAGATAGATACCCAACCATGTTCAATGACCAGATCATCGATGAATGCACTGACAGTGAGATGTTTTCCTTCATGGATGGTTTATTAGGCTATAACCAAATACAGATTAAATTAGAAGCTCAACATAAAACGAATTTCATTTTTTCTTGGCATGCCTTCTCTTATAGGAAATTGCCTTTTGGTCTTAAAAATGTTGGGGGCACTTCCCAAGAAGCCATGTCTTATGCTTTTCATGACATCAAGTGAATTGTGAAGGCCTACTTGGATGACCTCGCTGCTCCTTCTACTCG
Organism: Pinus taeda; assembly: GCA_000404065.3. Taxonomy (NCBI): domain Eukaryota; kingdom Viridiplantae; phylum Streptophyta; class Pinopsida; order Pinales; family Pinaceae; genus Pinus; species Pinus taeda. The sequence continues at coordinate 3,399 of APFE031735791.1, read as the reverse complement.
ATGGTTCGACCATCCAGTGCATCTACAAGCCCTCTTTATGTTCTATTTCTATTATAATATTCATTTGAATCGCTATAAATGCATTTTTTCATTGTTTCCACATGATTGTTAGGCTTCATCATGTCTAAGTACGGGATCATTGTTGATCCATTTAAGGTCGGGCTGATCATAAATCTGCCTTCTCATCACACTATTAATCAACTTCAGAGTTTGAAACATAAAACAGACTTCTTACATCAGTTCATTTCTAAATATACCGAGATCACAAATGGTTTTATGTGCCTTCTCAAAAAGCTATACCTTTTGTATGGGATGACTGTTGAGCCCTAAAACTACCTCTCTTCTACATACTTTCCTAGACCTTTTTCCCCTCACCAGTGCCTCATAAACTATCAAAGATCATTACATATTGATTCTAAGAGTGCATTTAAGTGGTTTTCTAACTATATTTTTGTGTTTTCTATTTTACTTAGATTTTGCTCATCAGCTGCAGAATGCAGCCACTTTTCGTAACTGACTCGTGATTCCGCAGCTGTTTTTATTGATCTATAGGTTACCGGTGTCGACACATAAAACGAGGCACGTGGGCAGTTCAGGAATGATCTGGACATGGACCAGGTCCTATCTGTTCAGCCAAATTCGTAAAGGAAAGCCTTGGTCAAATGACGGTCAAACAAGGAGTCCTACAACAAACAGGTCTCTTTTTTTAGCACGTGAAAGGTCTGAGACTATTCCTAGATCCGTGGATCCCTTTTGATAGATGTAGACCATCTCCATGATGCAAATCCAACATCAACCTTTTGGAGATTGAATAATCATGGCAACCAAGATGCTAAGCTCATGGGTTCTGTCTTTTTACGTGTCCTCTGCTGAAGGTTTCTCACAGAAAAACAGTTATGTAATTTCCTCTATAAATAACGCATGTAGCTAGTTTTTGATATAGCCTTGCTGTTAGTTTATATATTGTTTCCATAGCATTAGTCCTACTATTGTAACGAGAGGATACTTCCTTTGTTTTGCAATATAAAAACTTTGTTTCTTATGACTGTTTGAGCGTAATTTCGGATTAACAGCATATTAACCAAGGCCGTGCAGAGGGCCCCTGCTGGCTAAGGTTTTGTTTCTTTATTTCTGTAAAGTATTCATGTATCATTTTCTTATTTCCATTGTAAATATTTCATAGCTTGTTCACCTGTATATATTTCATAATTCATTTATGGTGTTAGTGTTTCATTCCTGTACATGATTTTCCAGCATTGTATATTTTTACTAACACTGGTCAATGTGTTTCAGGATAGGTTATGCTCGAGCGTTTTCATATAGTTTTTGCATCAAATAGTGACATGAGATTGGCCTCTTTGCTGACTTTGTTTTTTTAGCTTTTCAATTTCAGTTATGCTTTGATTTCAGTCTTATTTATTTTTTGTTGTTAGCTAGTTTAGATATCAAATTCTTCATGTCATTTGACGTTATCTCCAGAGCCATGGCTTAACCTCGAAAAGCTACTTGGCGAGCTATCGAATTATGAGTGAAGTGATTTGATTTTACTTTCGTTTCTGCAATTAGATATCAGGTTCTTCATGACATTTGACGTTATCTCTAGAGCCATGGCTTAACCCCGAAAAGCCACTTGGCGAGCTATCGGATTATGAGTGAAGTGATTTGATTTTACTTTCGTTTCTACAATTAGATATCAGGTTCTTCATGTTATTTGATGTTATCTCCAGAGCCATGGCTTAACCCCGAAAAGCTACTTGGCAAGCTATCGGATTATAAGTGAAGTGACTTGATTTTACTTTCATTTGCAAGTAGGTAATTTAGATATCAATTATTCATGTTATTTGACGTTACCTCCGGAGCCATGGCTTAACCCCAAAAAGCTACTTGGCGAGCTATCGGATTATAAGTGAAGTCAATTGATCTTAATTTCATTAGTCTGCAATTTTTGGTTTATTTGAGTGCAATAGTTTAACTTTTATTTCTGTATTTAGATGAGCAGCAGAGACAGTGATTTCATGATCAGTATTTCATTATTTGTTTGATTTGAATAGCTGCACATTTACATTTCTGTTCAAGTACTAATTTTATCACTAGTATGTTTTGAGATCCTTTGAAGTGCTAAGCTTTGGAAGTTATCATAAGGGACATAAAACCTTGTCTTAAATTTATATCCATATTTTCCTTCTAAAGTATTCTTAAAACTCAGGAATAGGATTTCCATTTGCATTAGGAGACATACAAAGACAAAACCCCAAAACAAAATAGACTTGAAAACAATAAAAAGTAAGAATGTTGGGTCCCTATAATACTAGTGATTACCCCATTACTATTGTACTTGTACCCCTTATTAATATTGTTGTGCCCCTATTGCCCCCATATTGTTATTACTGTGCCCCATAGAATCCCTCTATTGTTATTTTTGGCTTTATATTATTTTGTAGGTCGCTGGGCTTATTGTGACTCCTTAGACTCCTATATATAGAAAGGAGTTTTCATTTGATCTCAAAGGAATTGTTCATCTATGTAATGTAAAGGAGGTTTCCCCTCGAAAGGGGCGATTTAAGGTGTTGATCTATTCTTTTCTATCTTTCTGAGCTGGTTTCATAACATTTGGTATAGAGCTTTGGATTCTAGGTCGCTGCTCCAAACAGGTCATCGTGGCATTTTCGCTATAACTTTTTTTCTGTGACGTTTCAGAAGTTGAAAAAAAAAAACCCATTTGAGAAGACATCGTGTTGAATCTCGGATCCGAATTTCAGAGCTTTTTGCGTTATATTTGTGGAGATATGATCTGAGGAAGTTGGTCTTTTTGCAAACCCCTGAATTACATTCCAAACAGGTGACCTGGGGAAAATCGTCATAACTTTCTCTCTGAGCATTGGATTGAAATTTCGTAAGACGATACAGAAAGAGGACGGACTGTAGTTTCTTGTATATATTTTTTAGAGCCAAAAGACAAAACAGGGACTCGTGGCACATCGTACAAGTTCGCCCTACTGAACTAGTCCATAATCAGGTCACTGTGGGAGATTTCGCATAACTCTTCCTTGGAGAATCGAATTTGGATCAGACTGGTGGCATTGGAAACAGGACACAGAGGGCTACTATAGGTCACAATTTCAGAACTGGATGATTTGAATGTGCAGAGATACATCAGAGGCAATATCGAACTCCTACAAAGTGAAAAAAGGTGTGTAGATTGTTTTAAATTTTTGCTTAAGATTGGTTTGAAATTTATTTTGAAGGAATTCAAACGGCATAGTAGAGCATTATTATCGGTAACTAATGCCCCGAGGAAAGAAAATGAAAACACCAAGTAAGGAACCTGAAAGCTCTAGCATGACTCATGAAGAAGAGGAAGAAATGCTACATGATATATCAAAATTACAAGAACAAGTG
>APFE031735783.1:0-16342 GCA_000404065.3 Pinus taeda | reverse complement strand
GTTAATACATATCTGGTCCTGTGTTGTTTATGAATATAGATCTCTGTTCTTCGATAGTATTATGCTGCTTTGATTCCATAGGTGCTCTTTGAAGCTGGGCAGACGAAGAAGAAGCAACAAAGATATATCAGGAAGGAGAGGAACCAAGCAAGGAACAAAGCGCAAGACTAAGGTTGGTGTCCTTCGTTCCACTCTTATCTATTTTTCATAAAGGAAAGCGAAAGTAGTTTTAACTTGTTTGTTTCTAAGATAGCTACCAGTCTTACTGGGAATAGCAACTTTGAGTGGACACTATTCCTAGTAACAAGGAGTAGCTTGAAACCTCTATCACAAAGGCAATAGCAGTGATTGACAGTGCAATAGCAGACTGCACACAACTTTTTGAGTAGTCGTTCAAGGTCCTGAAAAGCTTACAGGAGGACCCTAATGTACAACGAATGGAGACAGAAGCGTGCAAGATACAACAACATTATGATGAGGTCAAAGGCACAAATCAAACCATCGTGCTCACACAGAGACTAGCAAAGCTACAAAAGGCCAAGCAGTTGAAAGAACAGGTGGATGCAGTGCTTCACAAGGAAGCAATGCTGAAGGAATGAATGAAGCCCTGGCTAGATGAGGCTTATAAGGTCAAAAACTCTATTTAAGAAAAGCTTGCAAATCTGTAAGCAACTTAGCAAAATCTTCAAGCTGACAGTTCAGGAGCAGTGATCGAGCAGATGGTTGAAGACGCGAAGCAGGCGGCTACACAGTGCAATGCTGAGGTTGCGGTTATATGGGTCAAGTTGCAAGGTCTCCACGCTAATATCTCCACGCCTACCAAGTGACTCGAGGGTGAGTCACGATATTTGTGTTGGGGGCCTATTGGGAACAAGATCCCACAAGGATAGTTTTGGGGCTAAAAGCCCATGTGCTTGGGTCGAATTTTGTAATAAAGTTGTAAATTCTCTGCATTTTGTGGTTGTGGAGCACGAAGGTGTCATGAGTCATAAAGGGTTGTCTGCCCTTATTTTGTAAATTAAATTCGGTTGTAAAGATCTACCCATGGTCCGTGGACCATGGGATTGTATAAAAAGAGCTAAGTAAGTAAGCTCTAAGTAGTCAACACTGATAAGAAATAAGTGGAAGTATGAAGTCTTGAGCGATAAATAGAGAAGTCTAAGTTTTGGGTCTTAGTGTAGGAAAAGGCTCTGCAACTGAGTGTGTAGAGGCCTAGGGTAGAATTCCGCAGCTGAGTGCGTGGACCCCTGCAGCTATGTGCACAGGATGGATATAGTCTATAATCATCTGAAGATATCAATAAAGAGAAGCATTCTACAAATTCTGTGTCTTTATTTCCTGCTAATGCATCTTGTCATATTATGTATGGTTCTCATTTATAATGCTTATTTAATGCGCAAATGTATGTAGTTATGTTGGTTAATTGAACTCAAGTAAGAGCATCTATTTACATGGCGCTAACTATGATTGTTTAAAAGATAAGAGGCTTAAGCTAGTTTAGGAATCTGCACAATACGTTGTCCTAGCAACGTGAAAGTACTTAAACTGCAGGTTAGGGTTGCACGAAGGTCAATCGTACCCCTTCGTAGTGGTACCAAAGGGCGGAGTAAAGGGCTGGAAAAATAGAGCCCAAGAACTTAATGATTGCACAAAAGCAGGAACAAAAGGAATAAATCGACATCATAACCATCTCATGGTGTGAAAACTTGGTTCCATCATCTCCCCATACTGCTTCGGGTGAGACTTCGCTCCGCGCTTCATGGGTTGATGTCGAAAGGGCCAGTAGTCAGGATTTGTTTGGCTAACTAATGATAAACCTGGGTCAGGCCCCACCAAGCCAACAACCACAAAATCATAATTTTTTGGTGAACAATGTCTTTACCACAACCACAAAGAACATCTTAGGCATGGTGGTGCCCATGTTTATGAAAATGTTGACATTGAATACTTTGGTGTTTTTGGTAGTGGTTGTTGAGCCTCCCCTACCATCCAGTTAAATAAGAAAAAGGAAAATCATGTTTTAAGAGAACAATGCTAGCTCAGGGTTTGCAAGTTTTTGATGGGGGTTTCATTTCATTTTTTCCACAACCTCATTCCTACAGTCTTGTTGCACCTAAAGAATTTTGTAATTATTTTTGGAAAACCATTTGCAACAACAAGAATGTTCTAGTGCTCCAAGTTGCAACAAATGTCATCTTACAAGTTGATATATGTAGTTGAAATGTAGCATCTGCCCTAATATCTAATTTTCTTTGAACGACTTTGTAGGTGTGACTGGTTGCTCATTGTATACCCTATTTCTTGGGTATATGCAAGTGTCTGCTCTTGCAGTGAGATCCTAGCCTTCAGAAAGGAAAAGCTACTGAGCTTGCCACTTTGAGATATCAACCTTCATAAAGGAAAATTTGATGAGCTTGCAGCTTCTTCTCATTCCCATTACTTCAGAAACACCTCCTCCTCTAGATTAAGAACAAGCCTCTTTTTGACTTTTCTAAAAATTCCCTTTTTCTTGTTGATGATACAAGAATGCCTCTCCTACAGTTATCAAAAGAAAAGGATATGTGACATATTCTAGTTCTAATGCTCCAAATGTCACAGATTATCATGCATCATGACTCCAACCCCAATCATGCTCCATCATTTGCCTTTTCCTTTCCCAAATAAATGTTTCTATAGTTTCTGCTCTTTTAAATCTTCAAATATGGTTGCATAGGATGATTAGTTTCAGGGGATGTCCTCTTCTCTTCCAACGTTGGAATGGTGTGCAATGTTACCAATAACATATGTCGATATCCATCTCCATGGTCTTACCGAGCACGTATATCATATTTTGGAACTCATCCAGGTGAGTGGATCACTATTTTTTTATATTTAGTCTAATTTTTATTAGCTATTATATTTTATTATATTTTTATATACAACACCTCAAATTAAAACTTGTTAATGAATTTTGCCTTTAATTTCTTTTAGAGGAGGGATCAAAACATCACACGTAAAGGTGGCTCAACCTGCATCAACTTTCCTCAAATTGAAGGACTTTCTCTCGAAGGAAATAATGGTTTTAGTGTGTATTAAACCTCCTATAGGATTTGGTTATTGTTATATTTTATTAATTTATTTTGAAATTTGAGTGCGATGTCTATGTCCTCTATCTAAATTTCTAGATCTAACTTCTTATTTATTTATTTTTATTTTTAGGGTATCTAGAAAAAAATTATATTGAAGGTGAGGTTGCTTATTATGCATATAAGTTGGACAAATTTTTCTAGGGACATGAGTAAAGGAAAGAAGGAGAGGCTTCTTCTTACTACATGTTAGTTGGAAAAATTCTACCTAGGGACATGAGTAAAGAAAATAAGGTGAGGTTGCTTCTTACTATAGGTTATAAAACTGCAAGTATATCATGTCGAATGAAAAGGCTTCCAATAATTTATTTAATGCTTCAACAGTGAGTCTGTTAAAGAAGGACATGTTTGATGACATACAATACATGTGCAAGTCAGGTTGAGGAGTTCCTATATCGCAATGAGTTGAGATACTTAAGTTATTGTTGAACCCAAATTACTGATGTATAAGTCCCTCAGGTTAGCATTTTCAGAATTTATCCTTGAATCCATATTAGGCTTCTCCCACTTTTGTACCATACTATAAATTGGTGTATTACATTGTTGGTTGTGATTAAGATATTATAGTTGAATGAATTGATGTATTTATATCAATTAACTATTTTGTTGGTCTATTTAAGTGAGAGCTTCTTTTCTGTGTTTTGCTTTGTGTAATTATCTTTATGGATTTATCATAGTGCTTCAACCTCCAACTAGAAGATATATTTTCTATCTGCAAACCATTTAGAAGCCTTATGACAACGGTGATTACTAGTTTTCAGTCACCCTCAACCATGATTTTGTTGAATCCTTGAGCACTTGCGTCCTCTAGACCTTTTATCAAAGAAAAGAATTCAGTTACATTATTACTGGTGATTACCATTGATCCAACTATAATAAAAAGGGAGGAGCCAAGATGATCTTGAAAAATGCCACCATATTCTGTCACACTAGTGTTCCCTTTTGGTAGTCCCCTAGCCTTAGCACACCCAAGAGATGCATGGAGTTGGCTGAGATGAAGAGGTGGGATGGGACCCCTGCACGAAGGCAAGTGCTCCCCAATGAGACGACATCCAAAATATGGTGAAATTTGGGCAGGGTCATCTACATGAAGGGAGGCAAGCCCTACACAAAGTTAATTTACCAAAGGAAATGTTAGGTACATATAGATTTCTGATTTGGTGCATGGAGATTGTGCGTTATATGGGATTCCACGCCTTAGGTGACCTTGCCAGAAGGTGGGGCATTAGGAACCCAACAAATGAAGTAACATGTTGTGCACGTTAGCTGACTAGGCAAACAAGTTGGAAAAAGACATAGTGGACCGTTGGATGCTATGTCAACATGAACTAAGGACGCTCACACCCATGGGTGCACCTAGATGAAGAAGGGGTGCCTAGGTGTTATGTATGGACATGCTTTGATGTACATGACAAGGCAGCGGGCAGTGAAGGAGACAAAATGAAGGAACAAGTGAGCACTAAAGACTTAGCGTGCGGGATATAGATGAACAAATGCCTACTCCTTAGGTATGCACCCACACGATAGTAGGGTGGTCAAGAACCCAAGGGGCATTGTGTGCCATGCATCCCAAAGCATCGGGTAGGGGCGCGCCTGCACAACAAGTCAAGTTAGCTTGATATATTGAAGGGGCATCAAACTAAACTAAAGGATCTAGAAATGACACATATGTGTAGAAGGGTGGTCGTACAAGCTAAGGAATCATCCAATGAATTAATTTTGCATAAGGAAAAGGAAAACAAAATGTTTGAAGCAACGAATGGGCAAGCAAGAAGAAAGTTTGAGTTGCAAGGCTATGAGCTTGCCCTTGTGTGAGCTGGGCTAGACGAACATGGATTTTGACTTAGGGATTCGGCTTAGGATCTTAGTATTTTTTTTGAGGTGTTGCATGCTTAAAGTTGGGCATGAGTTGCATTTTGGTTGGCTTTATGGTGAAAAGCTTCATGCTTGTCCAAATTCATGAACTGCTTAACAATATTGTAAATTGAAGCTTTGAAGTTTAATAAAACAAGTATAGGGAAATTTTTGTTAGGAGTTCCCCCTCCTATGTATACTATTGTGAATTGTTGGTTATATTGTTTTTTATGTTGGTTTATTAATGTTGTTATCCATAGGAAGTAAAATGAATTATTGGCTAAGTTAATTAAAAAATTAATTGAAGAATTCGCTAAGTATAAGAAGTGGCTATTGTGTTGGATTTGTCTTGATAACTTAATTCTCCAAAGTTGATAGGTTATTTTGCTAAGAACATAGGCTAGAGGCATAGTTCGAGAGAAATTAGTTGAGTTCCTTGATATGAAATCTCATCCGTGCTGCACGCCCACAATGATGTGACCATCGTGGGGTCGTGACAACTGGTATCCGAGTGATTTACAAAGGTGAACATTTTGAAGAAGTTGAAGGTAGTGGCACAACGGTCACTAAAAGAAATGACATCAATATTGTGAACTATTTAAAGGTTGGTCAAGATGATGGAAAGTATGCAACATAGCCATGATAAACTTATGCAGGTCATGGACAAGTTGGTCTGCATGAAGGAAGAGAGGTCAAGGTTGCATGAAGAAATTGAAGTTTTGGAAGAAAAGGTTAGAAGGGAAATTCTTAGATTTGGTTGGTTGATTGGAAAAATTGAATTTGATGTCCATGTTGAAGAATAAGAAACAACTATGTATGAAGAGGAAATCATCTCGACAATCAAGTGAAAATTAAGTGTGGTAAACATGGTTCTAAAAGAGGAAATTTGGTGTGATGAAGCCTACCATTACTAAACCATATTGGGCATGTCACAACCATTGAAGGAAGAAATTGACTCTAGAGATAAGAATGATGAAACACTTGTTGTGAGTTTGCCAATGAAAGAGGAAGAACTTGGTGGGATAAATTTTGTTGAAGTTGGACCAGATTCATGCCTATCACAACTATGGAAGAAAGATGAATTTTCTTCTTTGAAGAGACTCTACATGGAAGTCGTTGATCGAAGTCGTATGATGGTTCCCATTGCACTAATTGAGAGGAAAGTGTGATGGATGAATATCACTTAGACATTTCAGGTGAGTCTGTTTTTAGTTATGCAATGGATTATTCTGATGTTTGTGAGACTTTCGAGTCAAATTGGACCTTAGGCAGATAGTGTGAAAGCCCGAGACAAGGGTGGAACATGGTGAACTATATGCGATGTGTGGTTCATGCTTGGTCAAATGAGGATTTGGTTAAGTGCTCATCATGACTCATGGAAGAAGAAGCCATAACATATACTTGGGTGGAATTCATAATTGGAATCTCATTTGGGCTACGGAGAATTATCTGGTAAAACCTTTAGTGGGGGAGACCATAAGAAAGGAAGAGACCGATGATCATGATAAATGTAGGGTGATTAAGGGCACTAACCTAACCAAAGGCAAGGATGTGATAAGAAAAGTTGTGTTGGTCATGACGAAATGGATGAGCTAAGCAACCAAAGTTGTGTGCATTGATTTGAAGAATAAGGGAATGGAAGACTTCATGCAAGGACATCAAGCAAGGGTGCTAGAAAAGGATGTTAGATATGGAAATTGAGAAGAAGTGTATGTCATGTACAATTTATGTGTCATTTCCATATGAAGAAGTTATGTAGAAGGAACGATGGGGATATTAGGCACATTCATATAGCAGGACCAGGTCATTTTGAAAGAAATTGTGGGTGGCCTATGAGAGAATTCATGCGATGAATAAGGTAGAGGCAACTTGTGATGGGACTATTTGACTTAGACAAGTTTACCTTCCTAGATTATTGAAAGGAAGATGGTTCGAAGGAGCCTAAGAAGACTTGAAGAAAGTTGCATTAGATGAAGACTTCATGCGATGGTGATCTTGGAGTATCAAGTTAATTGAGGAGCTGAGGTTAGTCTTGGACTTGACTTTGATGTGTTATGGGGTGAATATCTTAGGTAGAATATGAGATGTGTTCATGAAGAGTGACTTGACTGATTTTATATGAACAAGATGCCTTGGATTTGGACAGTGGTTGCAGTGATGAAGGTGCTTTGGTGGAAGAACTTAGGCATGGGTTGATTCTGAAGAGACTTATCCATTTTTATGGGCATGGATGATTTTGGCCTATGACTAAGGGAAGCACATGGACAAGATGATGAGGCAAATGAAGACTTTCCCTTTTCATAAGAGATAATGAGAAACATATCCAAGATGAGATGGAGTTTCTTCATGGACCTAGATATGGCACAATAATTTAGCATAGGTTGAAGGATTGATGCATGAATATTGGAGGATTTCATGATCAAAGTTGAATGCGCTGAAGTGTTGGATAAACACCAAAAAAGCGCTTGAGGAGGTGCATTCTCATGGGTTGGATGTGAAGATTAGGTTAGCTACCCAACTAGTTCAAGTCATGGGGGCATGCAGTGTGTTGAGTTGTGTTTGAGTTGAGATGGAGTATGGAAACATAAGTTTACATGACTATATGTGGTGGGTTGGCATGATATGAGTTGCAATTTATGCATTTGCAGCCAAGTTGGAGCAGGAAATGTTAAGGAAGTTGGGCAGTGTGGAGAATTGCAATGATTTGTGGTCCATGATCACGAGATTGAGGAGCCTTTCTTTCATAGAGAATTGATCCTTTAAAAAGGTTCATATGGAGGAATTTGAAGAGTTCGCGAAGCAAGGACTTGAGAAACAATTTTAGTGCAACTAGAAGTTGATGACTTCATGATGTTTTGACTTAATGAAGAAGTTTGTTGAGTGGATTTGTTGCCAAGGACAAAAACCATTTTGAATTGGGGGAGGATTTTAGGCCCCTAGACTCAGCACACCCAAGAGATCCACTCGAGTTGGCTAAGACAAATAGGTGTGACATAATTCCCGCATGAAGGTGGGGGTGTTGCACCAAGAAAGATGGTGAATTTTGGGCAGGGTCACTTGCATGAAGGTTGGTGTTCCCTACACAAAGTGAATTAACAAAAGGAAACATTAGATATATATAGAATTTTGATTTGGTTGGATCATGGATACGGTGGACCAGATGGGCCATGTGCCTTGGGCACCCACATGAAGGTGGGGCGTCAAGTGCCCAGCACACGATGTAACATGTTGTGCACACAAGATGACTAGGTAGATGAGTTGGAACAAGATATAGTGGATTGATGGATATTCTTTCAACATGAATTAAGCACGTCCACACTCATGGGTGTGCCTTCACAAAGATGGGGCACCTAGGTATTATGAATGGATGTGTCTTGGCATGCACGATAAGGCAGTGGGCGGAAAATGAGACGAAATGAAGGAACACGTGAGCGATAGAGACTTAGTGTGTGGGACATGGATGAAAATACACACATGACTTAGGCATGTGCCTACTTGACATCAGGGCATCCATGCTCCCAAGGGGCATCACATACTATGCATGCTAAGGCACTAGGCAGGGGCATGCCTACATAACACGTTAGGTCATCTTGACATATTGAAGGGGTTTCATCCTAAATAAAAGGATTGGGCAAGGATGCATATATATAGAAGGGTGGTCACATGCACTAAAGTATTATCAAATGAAGGAAGTTCAGATAAGGATAAGGAAAACCATATGTTTTAGGTAGCAAATGGGTAAGCAAGAAGAAAGGCAGAGTTGCAAGGCTATGAGCTTATCCTTGTGTGAGCTAGGCTAAACGAACTTGGATTTTGGTTTTGGGGTTTGGCTAAGGATTTTGGTATTGTTTTGAAGTGATGCATGCTCAAGGCTAGGCACAAGTTGTATTTTGGTTGGATTTGTGGCAGAAAGATTCAGGCTTGGCCCAAGTAATGAAATATTGTACAATATTATAAATTAAATCTTTAAAGTTTAATAAAAGAAGTATTGGGGAATTGTTGTTGGGAGTTGCCCCTCCCATGTATACTATTATGCATTCCTTGTTATATTGTTTTTTATGTTGGTTTATTAATGTTTTTATTCATATGAAGCAAAATGAATTGTTGGCTATGTGAACTTGGAAATTAATTCAATAAATGGCTAATTAGAAGAAGTGGCTATTGTGTTGGATTTTTCTTGATAACTTAAGTACGTAAAATTGATAAGTGAATCTGCTAAGCACATATGCTAGGGGCTTAATCTAGGAGAAAGTAGGTGAGTGCCTTGATACAAAAGCTTTCCAATGCCACACACCCACAACAGTGTGACCATAATGGGGTTGTGAGACCTTTGGACGCACCATCAAAGTTGAATTTTAGGAAATAATGGGGTGGAGGGGGGGAAACAAAGAGGGAATAAAGTCGAGGGGTTGGGGAGGAAAAGGAAGGGGAGATGTCATGGATGAGAGAGAAAGGGTGGTGAGGATGGTTGATTCCTTCAAAGAGGCAGACCAGTCCTCTTGACACCAAGAAGAAGAAAGAATATTTTCTCTAATGTTCTTGAAAATATTGATCCACACTTCTTCAGGGGAGAGGGACCTGCGTTTGAATGTGTGATTCTTGTGCTCCTTCCAAATAGACAATAAAAGGAATCTAGGAGCCAAAGTCCATTCTTTGTTCAAGATAGGGTTTTTGAAGGCTCCTTTTTCTCCATGAGTTAATTTTCTTACTTATATTTGCATGGGGATGTTTGTCTTATTGGTGGAAACAGAGGCTAAGTTGGTCTAAAGATAATCAACGTAAACAAAACCATTGAAAATATGTGAAAATTTATCCTAATTATTTTTACACGTGAAACATAGGGAGGGACGTTCAAAACCTCTCTTTCGAATGTGATCCCATCTCATAGTGCTCTATCTAACCAACATCCAAAGAAAGTGCATGATTTTACGCCGGAGATTGGCCCCCTAGATGTGATTCTAGACTAGATTCCTGGGAGGAAGAGCATCTACAATAATCAATGAGTAGGCTTCTTTAATAGTGAAGATGTTGGCTGGTGTGTGTCCCCAGATTAATTTATTTGGCCCCTGCAATATTTTAATCTTTATTTAGCTCAAAATGTTTTCAAGCATGGACCATTCATCATTGGGAATTTCAAATCCCAATCATTGCAATCTTTCCAAATTCTCTAATTGGAGCTAGGTGAGATGACCAATGCTTGTTTCCAAAAGTGAGTTAACTAAGATAGTCCATGACTTTGAAACAAATCCATTAGATGTTGGAAGTGTAAAAGGGTATTTAGAGAAGGTATTTGTTGCCAAGAGTTAGTCCAGATCCTAGAGATACCAACATTATGAATTTCCCAAAAGGCATGGTTCTGGACCACATGTTTGTTTTAATCAACCAAGTTCCATATTAAGGAGCGCACGTGTTTCCTTGAGAGATAAATTTGGAGATTAGAGTTATGTCATTGTAATAATTTTTATTCAATATGCTCTTCCATAAGAATTCTCCCCCTAGATCCACCTCCACCACATTTTGGCTCTTATTACCTTATTGAGCTGCTTAAGATCCATGAGGCCCAATCCTCCAAAATATTTGGCAAGGTATAAATTCTCCCAGGTTACCAAAGCCCATTTACACTCTTGAGAGGCTCTTCCCTAGAGAATATATTATTTATTATTATAATTATATATTATATTATTATATATATTATATATATATATATATATATATATTTATATTATTATATATTATTATATATATTATATATATTTAATATATATATTATTATATATATATTTTATATATTATATTTTTTTGTAATTGTACTTCATAACTCCCTTAAGGGTAGCCATAACATAAATGTGATAAATTGGCAAGTCCTAGAGGATGAATTGAAGAAGAGCTATGTGGCCAACTATATTTAAGGCTCTAAATGTCTAGTTCTCAAGCCGAGAGGTGAGATTGTCTAAGAGATATTTCCATAAGATGTTTTCTTCTAAATTATCCATAAGGGGAACTCTAAGATAAATGACAAGAAAATTGGCTTCTTGAAAGTTAAGAAGGTAGGTTAAATGGACTTGAATTCCAAACTAGGTATCAAAGAAGAATACTTGAGACTTGGAAGCGTTAACCAAGGTATCCAAGGCTGCCATGAAATCTTCAAGAACCCGCTTGAGATATCTTGCATTATGGAATGAAGGTTGACCCATGAGAATTATTTCATCAATGAATTGCTAGTGGGAGATGGGGTCCATGGAGATAGTAAGATTTATTCCTTCGATCCTTCCTTAGGGCACTTTAGATTTGAGGTTGCACCCCAAGGCCTATACTGCCATGACATAGAGGAAGGGATAGATTTGATTTCCCTATCTGATTCCACATGAGGCATTGAAAGTGTGAGAAGGATATTTATTGATTAGAATTGAGAATAAAGGTGAGGATAACAATGAAAAAACCTAGGACACCCAAGACTTAGAAAAGTCAAATTCCTTGAGGGCATGATAGAGATATAATCATCTTAGTTTGTAAAAGGCCTTTGAGAATTCCATCTTTATAACTATACCTATAACTTTTAGTTTCTTTAAAGATTGGATCAGTTCATTGGCCACCACAATCCTATCTAGGATTTTCCTACCCTCCACATATCCTTATCACTGCTTGGAAATTAAAGATTGGAGCAAGAGTTTTAGGTGATTGGCCATAATTTTGGATAGGATCTTAAAAATAACATTACCGAGAGCTATGAGATAAAAATTGATAGGGTCTAAGGCTATGAAATATTTGGAAACCACAGTTAAGAAAGTGGCATTGAGGCATTTTAAAATGGATTGAGACAAGTGGGATTGCTCGACAAGAGCATGAATCTCTTCAGTAAGAAAATACCAACAAGCCTAAAAAAAATTAGAGATGAAACTATCAAGACATGTGGCCTTATTCCTTGGTAATTTCATGACTGCATCTTCAACATCTTGGAGGTATATTTCTTGCATAAGGACATTGTTTTGTTCATTGGTCACTAAGGCAGGAATATGTCTTACAATTTTCCCAATCACAATGTGATGGTGGGGTATAGGCTCTATGAGGAGGTCCCTATAAAATTTGGTCAATTATTTTTCAATATCTGAGAATGTTGTTACTCTTTGGCTATTAGTGCAATTGAGAGAGAAAATCTTATTTTTTTCTTGATGATTTATCATTGACTTGTGGAATATTTTGCAATTGTGTTCCCGTTCTTTAAGCCAAGTAATCCTGGACTTCTTCTTCCATAATATCTCTTCCTGCAACGCCTTTATACCAATTGAGCCATAAATTTCATTTCCTATTGGATGAGGTCATTGAATAATACTTATATAATACTTTGCAATTGAATTTCCTTTAAATGAACCTCAAGATGGACTTTTTCTTCAAAGATATTGCCAAATTATTTGTGATTCCACTTTTAAATTTTGACCCTTAAGAATTTTGAGCTTTTGATGAAAATCAAACATGGTTGAGACACTTGGGTTATCGATGTCTTGCCTCCATTAGCTTTCCTTTTCCACAAAGGATGGATCTATTAGCCAAAAGGATTAAAACCAAAAGGGTGTGTTCTTTGAGATCTATTTCTAAGTATATTGGTCAGTGATTTGAGTCAACTGAGGGCATAATAGAGGCCTCTATGACAAAATCCCTCTCAAATAGGTTCTAAAATAGGAGGAACTTGTCTAGCCTGCAAGAAATGTGGTGTTTCCCACCTTGTCTCTTATTCAAGGTGTGGAGATTGTTTATTGTAGGAATATCAACCATGCACATGATTTTATTGAGACTTTGAAGTGCATGTAATCAAGATCTAACCTTCTTTAACAACCTTTCTTTTATTCCAAAGAAGTGACCATGTTGAAGTCCCCACCTATGACACAATGTTATTCTTGGTGCAAAGTGTGAATTGCCATCAGAGAACTGAGGAAAGGGCCCTTTTCCATCTATAGATGTGGGCCATAAAATTATATAAGTGTGCCTTTTTCTGTAGATCCAATATGGTTAAATATTCCTCCAAGGATCCTTGTAGCTGCTAGCTAGTTAGTGAAAGAAACTTCATTGAGTTTCCATAATACTACTAAGCCTCTCGATGTTCCCATATCATCTAAGAACTAGATCTGGGATCCCTTCAATAAGAATTGTGAGAGGGATTCCATTTGTTCACCAGAACATTTTGTCTTATGAATGATGAGTATGTTAGGTTTCTCTTTTGTGATCCTACCTTTAAGGAGCCTTTTCTTAGCCTTACTTCTTAGGGCCCTAATATTCTAGGTCAAAATCATCGTTTAGAAATTGAAGAGGAGGGATAAAAAATATTTGGGAGCAAGTGGACCTTACTAGAGTCCTTCAAATAGTTAACCACCTGTTGGAGAAGCCCTTGAGTTAACTTCCTTCCCTTACATCACGAGTTTTGATTGGCTTTGGGAGATTGTTTAGTTATGTTGGAATTACTGTCAAAAGAAGACATTGGATCCCTTATGTTATCAATGAATTGTTATGGACCTTGAGAATAGATTGGCAAAGCTGTTGGAATTGTGGTTCAGGAAAATCTGCAGGGTCCTGATTCTAGATTGCTTCTATTATTTCTTTAATGGTTTTCTCAACTTCCTCTGGATTATGTGCTTCTCCAGGGCCAATGTATTCTTGGTTTGATTTGGAGTTAATGTGACTAACTAGTGTGCTCTTCACCTCTTTGATAAACATATTTTCTTATGCAGATGGAGAGCCTATTAAATATTTTCTTGATTCAAGGTGTTTCCTTTTTTTCACTTGCTGGTATGAGTTGAGGCCTTATTAGTTACCACTGATTGCTTGAGGGGATTCCTTCCCATCCATGAGATCCTCCGTAGTGAGCAAGGCTCCATATTGGTTTCTTGAGGAGGGTTTCTCCTAGTTATTGATGACTTCACTTCGGTTATTGTGCCTCTGGTGGAATAATGGGTGAAATTTTTTCAGATCTCTAGTATTTTGTTGGGGTTTTTGGTTTAGAGGATTTACTAGAGGGAAATCTCAAAGTAGATGCCCATATTCATGGCACTACAAATAGTGGAAGGGAACATGTTCATAATCGCTGAGGTTAATTGATGGGTTGCAGGGTAACTTGATCGAATAAGGAAAACTTGATGGATTCAAGCAATGATTGGGAGATATTCATATAAATGCATATTCTTGTGTAGGATGTGTAGCATTAGTGCTTGGTGATTTATGAGGATTTTATGTAGTGACCAATTTTGTTTCTAATTACCATGAGAATGTCCTCCTTCTAGTACTCAATGGGAAAATAATATAGGTGGATCCAAGCAGCAATGGCCAAGAACTTCTCATTTTATGGGTTGCATCTTGGTATCCAAAAGCTAATGAACAACCTTGTTATGCCCATGAAGTAAGGACCTCCCTCAAAGACTATAGATCTATCCTCTAGGTTAGAGAAGATCAGTGTGAAAAAAAAATTGGCACCAATCTGAAACCCCATATGGTCCTTAGGATGTCAGCTATTATTGATCCAAGAGATAAAAGTTTTTCCTACAAACCAAGTGCGCATAAATTTGCAGATGAGAGTGTGATCTTACATGTGGAAGATGTGTTCTGGAATGGTGTCTAATTTGATCTCATATTCTGGGTTTGTTTCTACATGAGGGATGCAACAATTTATCTCTTATTCTATCAAGTTGCACCAAGGACTGGAGTTGAGTCATGGACTCTAGAGTTCGAAGGGTAGAAGTACAACCCAGAGGAGGAACCTTGGTGACCTGAAAGAGACCTTTCCACTAACACATTGTGGTAGGATGGGTTGACCATCCTTCCCCTTGATAAAAAGTCCATCGGGGCAATTATTATGCGAGAGAGAAAAAGGAAATTGCAGGAATGGCAGAGGCAATGCCATATTGATGAGAAATCCTGGCAAGTATAACTTTGAGCAAGCCTAAAAACCCTAGCTGTAGAGCTCTCTCTCTAATATTTTTTCCTTTTATATCTATCATTTCATCTATAGAAGATATCAATTAAATTTTGTAAATATATAATGTTAATAGTTATATTATACAATTTATAGCTATAAGATATAAACAATTGATGTCTAATTATACAAGTAAAAACCCAGATTTTGATAAAGCTTACTAATTTAGGTTATCTACCCAAATTTCCAAAAAACAAAACACCAATTTAGCTTCCTATTACTTTGAGAGATCAAATTTGTAATATGTTTTGATATTTTTAATGAATTAGTTCTCCTCCATTGCTTGCTTCAATCCCTCTTTCTTTCCTACACCCATTGTTGAGCTTGTAAATACTCTATGTCTCTTCTTTATATATGTAGTTGGATTAACATGATACAACCCACTTTTTCAATACCCTATCATATTCCTTTCATATTATATTGTCTTTGTGATCATTATAAGGAGGCAGTGAATGAGGAGCAATGGACATGTCAAGATCAAAGAAGCTCTCCTTATTGTGTCGAGAGGTGCTTTATAACCCAATATGGGGGAGATGTGTAACTGTAAATGTTTGTAAAATTTAATATTTGAAATAAAAAAATTAATTTCGGCTCTATATATATGTAAAAATCAAATCAACATAAATTAAATTTTGTTTTGGATGGAAGCTCAGTCCCTCCAACTCAAGTTAGAAATTGTGTTCTAGGAAAAATTGCATAAATAATTATAACTTACGTTGGACAATGCTAAATTAATAGTTCTTGATAGAGAAATCATCCTATAGTCTTGCTCTTACAAAAACTAATAAATTGAGATGTGAAGTGGATAAGTAAATTTCTTATTTGCACTGAAGAACTTGCATAAATTTTGGTGGGAAGTACCCACTAGCAAGTCTACACATTTAGAGTTTTACTCCTACATAAGTGTTGAGGGGAGTTCTTTGTGAAGAGGAGGACAGATGGAGCTCCATTATGCTCCGTTTTGTTTAGGATTAGGGTAAACCCTGAATTTTTACCACAACACATCTTACCCTGTAGTCTTCCTTTCTAGCTAGCCCCCCGACTGCGTCCATCTACGTAGCAGTTGCCCTCTGTCACCAGAAGTCCATAGGTGTCATTTTCTCCTGATCACGATGGATATGGACTTGGATTTCAAGGTGGTGGATTATACACCAGACCCTTTCTCTGGTCAGCGCATTTTTGGTCGACCTAGCCCTAATCGATCTTTTTCTGCATCGTCGGTTCTCTCCGTATTTGCACTAACCTGCACTGCTCCTGTGGTTACCCTCCCGAGGCTCTCTGCCTCATCCCTACATTTTGGTACGCTCTCCACGGAATCCCCTACCCTTGACTATCCTCCACTCTTGTCGGGCACCCTACATTTGCTCTCTGTGGCCTATCTGTCCTCTCCTACTTTTGGACCCCA
>APFE031735778.1:24696-47603 GCA_000404065.3 Pinus taeda | reverse complement strand
ATTGTGCAAGATCTGGTGCACAACTATAGTCACAACTGATAGCAATCTGATTCTCTACCACCTGTCCCTGTTGAACTTAACATGCACTGACATGCAACTGAGTTACTGATGTATTCATTAGTTGTATTATGAGTTAATAACTTGTGAATTAATTAATAACTAATTCACCCAACTCATCTCTAGTCTATTTGCCAGTTAGACTAAATACAACCAGTTTAACAAAGCTAAACTGAACACAACTCCATCAACTGCACCTCCAGTCCACTAAACTCAACTCACTTGAGTTCTACCTGAAGTCCTGCATGCAAATATTAGTCATCCCATAGGTAACCACGTATTTCCTTCTGGGATCTGCATGTACCACATCCGTAGCTCATCCTGAAGTGCTCCAAGAGAATAAGACAAAGTTTATAGTCTAAATATTATTATGAGCTAATAATATTTGGCTGTTCTATATTTAGACTGAGCAGTCACTCCGCTGTGGTCTAAAAATAGAAGTCCATCTATTTTTTCCAACTTGATCAATCATCCATAAACAGCAACCTGCAATCCATAGACATGATCCATATGTCTAAAAATAGACATAGTCTAAAAATAGACTTGCGCCAAAAATAGCCTGCGGGCCCACTTAGTGAAGGCGACTCCTTTCCACTAAGCTCCATCATCTTGTTGCATTATCAACAAGCATTTCTTGTTGCACACTTTTCAACAGTTGCATCTTAACAACTTGTCACTTAATGCAAACATGAAATAGTGAATCTCCATTATCCCGCCCACACCCAAAGTCAAAATACAACCCATTGAAAATATCACTCCTCCATTAAACTTAGGGTATGTGATGGTAAAAAGGTTATGATGGCCTTTAGTTTCTATATTTTCATTTTAAATTTGATATGCCACTTGGCTTGGATAGTGAATGGAATGCAAAACTTCGGATTATTCATTCTAATGAAATTAAGGAATTGGGGATTAGTATACCCCCCCTTTTCATCTAAGCATTCCACTTTCAAGAGAGAAGCCCCATTGGACAAATGGTAAACCTATTGATTTTGATTTCTTAGAATATGAAAATACTCTATAGGTTTGGTATTTGTAGAATGAACCTTTTTATATTCCCACCATATGAAGAAGAGAAGCACATGACATATTTGATAATTCCCATTGTATCTCCATTGACAATTAAGTTCCTTACTTACCTTAGAATCTTAAGCCATTGATAGAGAACTAATGTATTTGCCTAATTATTGGTAGCTCCACCCAAGCTCCATTGGAAGCTTACTTCTTGTTTTCCAACAAGATAAAAAATGTTACCCTTGGTCCTACCACCCCTTGCATGTTTTCTCATACTAGTAAGGTGTGTATACTTCCATTTTGTTTTTCAAATTGGGATTTTTGAAATACTATTATTTTTTATCATGTTGATTCTGAATCCAAATCTACATATGGTAACTATATGAATCATTCAATCAATACATTCATATCTCTTTTACCAAGTGTATTGACCCAACTTGGCTAACATGACAACTTCTCTTACACCTCGGTTCACTAGTAAGCATTACATATGTATTTTTCACTAGGGATTAAAGCTTAACAAATTACATATCTATGTTTTCAATCAAATAAGTCAAATTCAAGGTTAACAATGAGTCTTATCACAACGATGGACTAATATGGGTGTTGTTTTAATTATACACATTTCATTATGGGAAATTTAACCTTCACTTTTTCCAATTAAAAAAAAAAAAAAAAAATAAAAAAAATAAAAAAAATTGAAAACATTATTACAAGATTAAACCATACATTAATAATTATTCATTAGTTAATAAATTTAAACTCTTGCATTTCTACACACATACATTCATTTTTATTTTATTTTTTACCATGGTGAATCAGTAAGTTATTGAATTAATTTTGATGAAGCCCAAGATCAAACTTAGCGGCTGCCACTATAACACCAAGAGTATATCCAACCATTTGTAAGCTAGATATACTAGGAATTTATGTCTTAGCAAGAGCCAAGACTAAGCATACACTTTGATCCTTATCACAATGGGTCAAAAATGTTCCCCCATAAGATATGAAACCGGGTGGAGAGGATAACATCCCATTGTACCAATGACTTGATCGTTCCACGAGAAGACACACACATACATTCATTACCACTCAATCTCAGTCAATTAATAGTACTCTTCCAAATTCCTTAGACATCTCCAAGCTATCAATATGGTCTTTATGGGTGATTCATGCCTTTTTCTTTCAATTTTAAGCATAAGTCAATAAGATTTTAAGATTATGCATCATGTCTTTTGATTGAATCTATTTCATAATTTTTTTAATTTAATTTATTTTATATACTCTTGATGAACTTGACCATCATGTTGTCAAATGTATATCGTTAACTAAATCTTTTGAATCAGTTACTTGACCATCTATATAATCAAAACCTAAAATATTAAATAAAGATGTGTTTATTTGGCCATTCTCCTTAGAGTCTTAGACATATGTGTAAACATGTCAATAAATTAAAAAAAATAAAAATATCTTAACCATTTTCTATCTGCTAGTTATTATCATATATTCTCATATCTTAAAGTATACTAAAACAAAATTAATTGGAATTTGGCTTGTCCTTGAATTTCCAATGTCCAAGCATATGAAGTGCCTACAAATATTTGGTGATTCTATTGTGGCTATTGATTGATTCTTAGGGATTGGTACATTACATAGTTTGGCCGTAAATCCTTGGCAATAAAGAATTTGCCAACTACATGAATTTTTTGAGGAGGCAGAGGTATCATGTATCACCTAGTCACTAATTTCATCATTTTCTACTAGTGATAATAACAATAAGGGCTATAATTACAATAGTAATGGGGGAATCATTATTATTATAAGGACCTAACATATTCTAATGAGGTGAGTCGCTTATTGTTTTGAATCAAAATCTGAACTCTCGCTCTCTCTAGTTCTTCTTGTGGCTTTATTTTCTTTACTAAGTCAAGTGATTCCCCTTTGTATTGCACTGTCCATTATTGCACATAAGTAATGGAAGCTTGCATGTTCTTGAGAGGTTTAACAAAATATTTTCTCTGCTATTGTAGGCCATGCAAACAGAAAACTGCTTTATGTACGACCACAAACCCATCATAGAGGTTCTGCATGGTTTCTCCAAGTGTTGATACTTGGGAAATTATTTTTTCTCTCATCTCCTCCAAGTAGACTTGTGTGAAAACTGCATTATGTGCTTCTCCACAAAGTTGTTCTGCTTGGAAACCTGGCAACCTGCAAGTTTTGTGCCAATTGCTCATTCTCATCCATCAAATACTGAATGTTTTATCTTATTTCTCCTAAAAAGTCCAAGTTGGCTTCGACAACGACATTTGTATTATTCCTGGTGTCTACCACTATCACCCTTTCTCTAACGAATGCAGATGATGCGTGATAATCTAGAAAATTCTTTCACCATGCTTGTACAATCCTCTTTTGGAACTCATCAAATGGCAGGCTATACACATCCATTATGGGATCATCATCAAGAGGAATAACATCCCATTCCTCGATCGGGGCTAGCTCTACTGCTGGAGGTGGTGGAGACTGAACGATTACATGTGGTGTTCTCTGCATCAGATCAACACCTTCATTCTATGGCTCTTGTTCCATCTCCATGTTTGTCACCTCATTCAAGTTCTCATTATATTGAGAAAGCTCCTGATCCTACATTTGTTCACCTTCCTCCTTAGCTTCTAGCTGGTTCTTGTTGTGCTCTTCCACCTGTATCGACATTGTTTCTTCTGCCATTTCACCTTTCCTTTATTCTTCTTCCCACTTCTTCTTTTCTTCTTGTTCTCTCCTCCTATACTCTTTTTCTTCCTTCAGTTTCTATTATTCTTCCTGCAACTTTAGTTCTTCTTCCTACAACCTCTGTTTTTCTCTTTTCCTCTGCTCTACTCTGTGTATCATCTGCTTCCTCTTTTCTTTTGCTGCTAAATTTTCTATCATGACAATAGGATCTGCTTTCATCTAGTAGCTTTTGTCACCCCCTGGACTATCGACAATCTTCCTCTTTACCTTGTCCTGCATGGGATTGTTGCCATCTACTGTAGTTTCTTTCAGAGTTGTTGCCATCTACTGTAGTTTCTTTCAGAGTTGTTTCTCTTTGTGTAATAGTCTACGAAGTCCCTACTAAACTAACCAACTCATGAATTTTGGAGGCAATTTAGTAATTCCTCCATGTATCCTCCTTTGGCCAATGAAATGCCCTGCTTATCCACTGAAAGTGAATTCTCACATAGTGGTATTTGAAAATACTAAGAGGATCATACGGATTAATGTCTCAAGTACCGAATGAAAACCTCACTATCTCCTTTCCCTCAGTATCTGTGACTGTCAAGTTATTTATCTCGTATAATCTAATTTGCAGGGTAAGAGTGGGCCATGGTTATTTCTTCTTCCCGTGAAAAGTTGTTGACAACCTTGTGGCGAGATGATATGAAACTTCTTACATGAAAATCTTGTTGGTGGCATACCATGGTGAAACATGCAGAGGCTTCTCTCCATTGAACACTCTAAGGAAGGTGCCACCTAGTGAGGCATATCAATCTACGATCTTTGTTATCACCTTGATTTCTCCTCGTGACATGCAAAGTGGATATTCTTCAAAGATGAGCTTGTAAAGCGAGATGATGAAGTGGTTAGTTAGTTGCTTCATTACTCCTCGATGATAGAAATCTGAAAGAAAATTGCAGTAAATATGCACGGTAGTTTCTCGTGGTGTCCATGTTTAGTTCATGCCAATAAATTTATGTTGTGCACAGATTGCATCTAGTAAATATGCAGACATATAAAATATTACTTTCTCACCATTGGGATATCTTTGGGCCTATGTTATATGGGATCTCAACTATTGAGCCAACAAATATGACCAGTTGAATGACTTCCCCTCATTCACAACCTAGTTCAATAAGAATACCCACCCTTCAGGAAAGGTCTTCATGCTCTTCTGACCATGGATCCTGCAAGCTAAGATAACCAAGAGCTGGTAGGACGTTCTAAGAGGATTTTTCTTATATGAATGGGTGGGTGTCTATCGAAACTTTGATGGATATTTCACCAAGCCTTTGACAATGTCTTATGTATTCACATAGTTGTTGGTGGCATAGAAAAATGAGTCCATGAGCTTCACTGGCTTGGGCAAGTGATACATGCATTGATAGTCTTCTACTCGGAAGGAAGCAATCTTTTGTCCATTGGAACTGCTTTATGTCATCGTCTTCTCATCAATGTGTGAAACAATCTAGCTGATGACATATGTACATGGGAAAGTTGGATATCTGCATGCAACCTTGTGTAGTCTTGACAACTAGATACTGAGATAAAAATTTTGGTCCTATAGATATGCCTCAAGGCTCTTTTTTGAAATAACCTCATTAATTTGTTGCCATGTTAGTATTGACCCCTTTTCTATAAGCAATTGAGTGTATGCATGCACTAGCAAGTCTACTGATGTTTTCTCAACTACTTCCCCAATACTTGTTTCAATTGTCTCTTTTGAATCAACTCTCGTTGGTTCCATGGTAACAATGACTGCTGAAGAGAAGTGCCTCACAAGTGTGGTACCTATGGGACAAAAAGGAAAATCATGGAAAGAAAACAATAGCTCTTACAAATCTACCTTCAAAGCATGATCATGCAGCAAACTGGGAAACCGATATGAGGAATTGCGCAATTTTCATAAAAAAGAAAGGGAGACTTCCTGTGGGAACTGTGCATTGCACAACCCTAACATCCAAGGGTGAATCCTGAGGCTTGATACTATGCAATGCACAGTTTAGCCTAGGCAGAGACTACGAGAGACTACGAATTGCGCAGTCTCTATGGCCAAGCTGACAAAATGAGCCCTGGAACTACACAATGCACAGTTGGGCCAGCCTGTACTATGCATTGTGTAGTTACAAAGGCCAAGCTCTTAGCTTGAGCCTTAGGATTGCGTAGTGCCCAGATAGGTAAGGCAAGATATGGTCAAGGAAAGTGCAGATATGCCTAGTGGAAGTGTGAAAATGAGAAGAAGTGAATGACGATGTGAGCTTGAGTAAAAAACTGACTAATTATGAGTAAATCAATGTAGATCAAGTGCAGAAACTAATCAAACAGAAGGAAAATCAAGTATGTCAGGAGATTTGTCACAACAATGACTGTCGATGCAAAAATAGGAAAACCAATGCAACACTTGTGAAAGGAAAACAAAAACCTATAACAACAATTCTACAAGTTAAAATAAGTTTAAACACAAGAAAGCATGAAAAGAAATAAGAAAAGAAACACTCAAAAAGAGAAATGACAAAAAGCGAGAGAAAAAGTGACAAAATATGACAAAAGCAAACTCACCCAGAAAAGTGACGATTACCTCACCAAAGTTTCCTTCATATCCTTAGGAATGATAGAGCTCCAAGATTGAATATGAAAATGAGCTATAGAGGCGTCGATTAAATAGATTTGAGTGAATTAGGGTTTATGATGTGCATGCTTAAAATCAAGGAAAAAGAGACACTTGGCGGAAGTTTCTAAAAATAGCGAAAGTGTCTCCTTCGGGACAATAAAAATATATCCCTATTTTGTAGGTCTTTTTTTTTAGCTTTTTTTACTTTTCTTCTTTTACAGGGAAACTTGCCATGCATATTGTGGGGAAAGACTATGCAATTCTATGGAATTGGGAAATTTTTTAGCTCAGTGCATTGCACAGTTTCTGAGCTCAATGAGGCATTGCATAGTTTTTGGGGTTAGTGTTGGTTTTCCTTCCATGACTGTGTAGTATCTGTGCTCAAGGTTGAATTGTAGTCTGAACTGTGCAATTCCAATCATCAAGGTTGCTTACCCTCAAGGATTGCGCAATTTTTGGAGGCAAGCCTAGAATTGTTGTAAGACCAAGTTGGGAGATTAGCTTGTGGGTTATAAATATTAGTTAAGTGTGGAAACAAGCAAACACAAGCACAAATGAAAAAGATAAGTCTTAGTAATAACATGAATGCCTAAATCAGTGCAAGATAAGCTCTCGTGGATATGAAGGAAGGCTCCAAAATCAACCATAGGCGAAGGTTTGGAGGGTAGTTGTAGTTGCTACAACACTAGAAGCACACTGGTAGAACTCTACCTCTTTGTATGGTTCTTGTGTCATGAAAAATAGGTCTAGCTCTTCTAAAAGTATTGTTCATTTTATTGACTGTTGTTATCACTCCTCCAGATCTCCAAGGCTGAGGAAGAGTCCAGCTGAGGTAACCATAGACCAATATTTTGACTTGGTAGCTAGCCCTACCAAGATAAAGAGGGATATCTCCAATGGATCATAGCCAAGAGGGCTAGATATATTTTGGTTTTAGGCTAGATATAGTAGCTCAAGGTTTGTTTGTTTTGATTTTGATTGGGGTAGTCACTGGATGAGTGAATTAGGTCAGAGAGTGAACTAGGTCATGGAAAATGAGAATCAGAATTGCAGACATCTGATGGGGAAAGGTAGGAAAGTTACTTTAACACTTTGTAGTATAGTGATGAAATGGTTCAGACTGGTGAGGTGCTAAAAAGAGCATGAAAACCATGAATTCTTTTGAAACTGAAGAAATGAAACAATTTATGATGATTTTCCAAAAATAGAGCATAGACGTTGAATTTTGCTTATCACACCTTTAAAATCAAACATATTTAATGTGAAATGGATCATGAAAGGTACAAAAAAATCATACATATGTAACTGAAGAGGAAACAATATCAAAATACCATGCCACAAGAATCCCACCAAAATAGCTACAACTCATCCAATATATTCCATGCCAAAGTCTGAAACACTAATACAATATCCATTGGATTCCAACCCATATAATCATTGAGAAGTTACATAATATAAGCCTCAAACCAACTCATCCTAGCCTCAGGGATCGAATCCATGAGAGGAGGATAAGTTGCAACATAAATTGAACGGATAGCTAGAGTGTAGGGTGGTCAAAGTGACTTATCCCTTACAAGCCATGGAGGCGATTTACCTAATGTATTTACCCTAGGTAACAGTAAAAAAATAATAATTACATCATCCTTATTAATTACATCAGTAAAACATTAATTTCCCATAGGTAAAAATCAATTTGGATAGAAACAGTGAAAATTTGGGCTGACTATCAAACGCACGGCGCTAGTGTCAAACACATAGCTCCATCTTCAATCTAACTTTTGACTACCTTCTTGATGTTCAAATCTAGCCCATGATAACTCATTGGAAATATTATCCTGTCTAGTTTCCAAAACTACCCTTAGTTTTCAGAATGGGCTTGATTTGCCCCTCCAAAATTTCAATCTCCCAAGACTATTCAAATGCACAGCGCCTTGTCCAAAAAAGAGGCATAAACACGATTTTTAGGTAGTTTTATGCCTTTTTCACCCACAATTTTTGTCTTCTAGGGATGGAAATATGGTTTTCTTGACTGTCTTAGTATTTCTGAATCCAATGGTGGTGGCCATTCCTCCAAAAAGTTCCTCTAAGGCGTTGCACGTTTGACCAAAGCGCTAATATAGAAATCTCCTTAAAAGGACAAAAAATACTAGATGACAAAAATTGAGCCAAGCGTCTTCAAAATTGTCTAAGAAGCTGATGTCTAAGGTGGCTAGGCATGGAGTGAGGCCTCAGAAAGTATGTCAAGCTTCTTTTTCTCGTCATGGTGAGTTAGGGCTTCAATGCTTGTCATAGTAGTTTTGAGCTTTGCCCTCACTATTTGGTTTCTTTGGAAATAATACTTTGCCATATTTCTTTGAATGTTAGTGTTTCTTTTGGCTTTGTCTAATAGGCTTTCAAGATTAGTGTTCACCTTCTCAAGCCAATGCTCCCTATTCTCATTTACCATTTTGGAAAATTTCTCATTTAGGGTGAGCTCATTAGCTAGTTCAGACTCCTTTTGCTTTTCTAGCTCCAAAGCTCTCCTTAGGCCTCTCGTCCTTGGCCTTCCTCTTGGCAACTGTTCTTCCAGCTAGTCACTATATTCTCCATATGCCTCATCAAGTAAGGCCTTAGCCTTTTCAACCATTCTCTTTGCCTTGATGAGTTGAATCTCCATAAGCTCTTGTTTGACCTCAAACTATTTGTTTTCTTACTCATAGTATGAAATATTGTATTTGTCCCTTTTCAAGTTGACCTGGAGCTCTCCTATGAGTACATTCTTCTCTTTGACGACAATGGTTGTATTTTCACTGTCATCATTTTCACTTAGGTCAACTAAGTGAAAATCCTGCTCTGTCTCATGGAGGCCGTGCTCCTGCTGCTGGATCACTGCCCCTGCCACCTTTGCCTTACCCTTTTGTACATGTTTTACTGATGAATAAGGCAAGGCCCCTCCCACAATATATAGGGAAAACACTTGCCTGTTCCCTCTCTGATAGGTATGTTCCAAGGTACCCAAACCAGCACTTTTAGGCTTCCTGATTTCACCATGCTTAATGTGCTCTTGCTCTCTGCCTTCATCTCTGCTAGGTGAATGAATAGGCTCATGAAATGGTGATGATGGAGGTGATGGTGTGGCTGACTCATTAGATGAATATGAATGATGTATGGGTTGAGATGGAGGAATGGAGGTGGATGGATGAGATGATGAAGGGATGCTTTGGATATTTTGAGTGGGTGCATGAGTGAATATGGTAGCTATGAAAGTGCTCCATGCAATATTGAGTTCCTTGAGATGGTAAAGGACTATGATTTTGATGAGGAAATGATGAAATATGCTCTTCATTTGATCTTTGTACTCCCTCTTCTGGGAAATGTAGGCCATCTTCTCAACACTCCTAAAAAGATAATAGGGTATATTGAGCATTTTTACCCTAGTGAAATGCATTAAAAGTCGGATATGATAAGAATAGATCCTGGAGAATCTACTTTCTCATGAGAAATACTTCATAATAATCTTCATCATTGGCGCATATCTGTCAAGGAGGTGTGAAAAAGGAAAATCGCCCCTTCTTTCATTTTTGTATCTTGGTTTCATGTAAGGCTCATAATGTTGTGTCTCCAAATCACCCTATTTAAGCCATGTTTCCCCAATATCTGGAATCCTAGTGGTAGTTGATATGATGGTAGTAGACAAAGTGAAAGTTATACCTGCTAGAGTGACTTGGTTGTCTTGAAGTTTAGTAATGAAGAGCCTAGTCAACTCAAGATGATGTTGGATTGCCTGTACTTGTTCACAAAAATCATAACATCCCAGCCATTTGAAGGATGTCACAATCATAGGGGTTGCTAAGAGTTCTATGAGATTTGTGGGCTCAAACCTATGTATCTGACCTCCTTTGTGTGGTCTCCTCTATTCCCTATCTTCTTCTCTATTTGTTTCATCTTCCTCACGATGTGGTCTATATTCCACCTCTGCCATATTGTTTAGTATCAAACCCTATGGAGGTGTAAGGTAGGGGGAATGTAGTTTTTAGGGAATAGTAAATGGGGAAGGGTAAATAGGAAGATGATGGGTGTAAGGGTATATGTATTTGAAGAGGGATATAGGGTAGTGGCATGATAGTTTTTGGGGATGGGGGAAATCATTTGCAATAGAGGGGTTTAGGAGCCTAGGTAGTGTGGTATCACCTAGGAATTATGGT
The DNA here is from genome assembly GCA_000404065.3 of Pinus taeda. NCBI lineage: Eukaryota > Viridiplantae > Streptophyta > Pinopsida > Pinales > Pinaceae > Pinus > Pinus taeda. The sequence goes on along the minus strand of APFE031735778.1, from coordinate 36,983 downwards.
TTTAAGGATAAAGGTTTAGGGATTATCTCAGATATAAATATTTAGGGAAAGGGAAGGAGGATGAAGGGAAATGTATAAAAGGGAATGAGAGTGCAAGGGTAGTGTTGGGGGTAAATCTATGGTTTAGATATAGGATTAAACACCAAATCTTCAATAAACCTATTAAGCACTTAGGAATTGACTTGAGGAGGAGGAAAAGCCCATGCTTCAGCTACTACTTACTTGTTTTAAGGTTGAGAATGTTTTGGAGGAGATGAGGAGGTAGCTGGAGCATTGTTGGACAAACGCGCAACGCCAGTGCAGAGTGCACAACACCGATGCAGAGTGTGCAGCGCCTCAGCCAAATGTGTAGCACCTTAAGGGAACGTGCAACACCTTAAGGAAACATGCAACACCAGGAAAATGCGTAGCACTAGAAGGAAACGTGCAACACTTGCTCTGTTTCTGCTAATTTTGCCCAGAAGTGCAAAAAAACTCTCTTGTGTTTTGCTCAATGAGTGCGAGGAGGCAAATGAAGGTAAGTTTGAAGGCAAGAAGTCTTTTATAGGTGAGTGAGTTTGATATTTTTCTTTTCAAATCCACTTTCTAATGTTCCATTTTACCCCTTTTTGACCTCTTTGCTAATTTTTTTCTGACTATTTCTTTTGCAGGTGGATGATGCTAAAGCTTTGGAAATCTTCACTTTGATTTTTGTTTGGATGATATTGGCAATGGATGTTGAGTAAATAGCTAAAATAGTGACTTATTACATGTGATAAACATAAAATTACATAAATAAATAAAAATTATTACATTTCTCTTTTGAAATAAAATTACAAACTGGAATGAACTTCTTACTTAAAATCAAATTTGGAACTTCAGCAACCATGGTTACATGCTTGTCAACCCTTATTTGACTTAAAAAAGGGATATTATTTTCTTCTTTCTCATACTTTTTTGGCCTTATGCAGTGATAAGACGTTTTATTGGACCTTGTAAAATGAAACCTATGTGACCAAATGGGACTTTGAGGTATATGCATTGGCACAATCAAGTATGGGTTGAAATATACTTGAGAGGATGACGTCAGACTTTGTGGGTATACAGGCGCAGATTGGAAAGGAAGTTCAATGGATAGGAAAAGTACCTCTGGGTAATGCCTCAGTGTTGGATTAGGGATGGTTTCTTGGTGTAGTAAGAAGCATAAGTTAGTAGCACTGAGCTCTACAAAAACAGAGTATCTGGCATCCAGCACAACTATGTGCACAACTATATGGATTCGAAAGCTACTAGTAAGCTTGTTCAATCAGAGGATGGAGGTGACCAATGTCTATTGTGATAATTAGAGTTTCATAAAGCTCTCTAAGAATATAATGTTTCATGATAGGTCGAAGCACATCAATATTCAGTGTCACTTCATCAGAGATTGTGTATAACAACGAGTAGTCTTGTTATAGTATGTTCCCATAGAGGAGAAGGTTGCAAATATACTCATGAAATCTCTAGGAACAGATAAGTTCGTCTATTTCATAGAACAGATGAGTATGGTGGAGAACCCATTTCAGTAGCAGGGACATGCTATTTTAATTTTTGCAGATGTTGCAGTTGAAACAACAACATATGAGAGGGAGTTGTAGTGAAGATGCAGCGTTGGAAGTAGTATGGACAGATGGAACATATATCAGAGTTGCATAGTAGTTGGTGGGAAGCAATTGTTAGACATCAATAGTGTAACAAGAGATGATGCAAAGGCAGAGTGTTGCTACAGGAAGCAGCAACGCAAGAACACATTCCTCAGTAAGAGGGAGTGTTAGTTTTTGTAGCATCAAATGTGTTCTACCTACGAAATACTGACTCTAACAATGCAAGAATACATTATGCATACTTTCTATGGACCCTACTACATGAAAAACGTGATTGCAATCATGATTTTCATGTATTTCTCATTTTTCGTGTAGAAGGGCCCATCAAAAGTGTGCAACATGGGTACTCCTTGGATGAGGAATTAAATTTTGCATCCAACAAGTACTCCTGCTTGAAATTTGAATAAAAATCTTAGGGAGATAAGTTAAAAATATGAGTTGAAAAGGTAGTTTTATTATTTTATTATTTTTTAGTCTTTTTACTTTTTTACTCCAAAAATGGTTAATCATCCCCCATGGTTGACATCATCATCTTTAATCTTATTGGGTCTATAAAGTTTATTTTGGTAGTACATTTTTTGATTGGGCTAGCAACCCTGATGATCGGAAGTCTACTGTTATTGGAAATGTTTTAGGTACTGATATTGGTTTCACTGGTTCTGATTGGGCTAGCAACCCTGATGATCAGAAGTCTACTGTAGGTTATGTCTTCACTCTTGGTTCTGGACCTATTACATGGGATTGCAAGAAACAAAGTTCCATTTCTCTTTCACCAGCAAAAGCAGAGTATCATGGCGCCATAGAGGCTAGTAAGGAATCCTTGTCGCATTATTAGAGTTTGGCTTCCAGCAACAACATCTAACTACGCTTTGGTGTGATAATCAAAGTGCCATTCAGCTATGCAAAGATCTAGTCCAACATCAGTGTAGTTCTTGAAGTGCAATATTGTTCAACTGATGATCAAGTTGCACACATTTTTATAAAGGCTCTCACATAGGCGAAGTTTACTAGACTTTGATTTATGGTTGGAGTTCAGGATGTCGTCACTAAGGGGGGATAGGCTCTAATGCCTCCTTCCTTCTCCTATTGTGTCATATTTGTACATCCTTCAATCCTATCGCAAGTTGTTCTTAAGTGGGGGTGTTAGGATATTTTGACGCATAGGAAATAGTTAAGTATAAATTGGTCTAGTGTAGAGTTAGGTAAAGTGTGTTTCTTTACTATGTAATTTTGTAACTTACAATCTAATGGTCATCATATTTTCTAGACATGGAGTGACCTGACGGTTCATTCTTTCCTTGGAATTATCGACACTTGATCCATGGCTTAACACCTGATTGGTCCATGATCTCTATTTGAAGAGCATGGAGGGTCATTTGTAAGGTGGTCTTTATGAGAGAAGCTTAAGTAAATTTTCTTTCTTTTATTAATAAATTGCCTGAAGTGGTCACGTTGGCTCAGGCCATGGACGGTTTGCATCTTTGAGGGTTTTAACCATGTCAAGAATACTGGTGTATTGATCTGTGATCTGATTGTGAGCGATGTCCTTTGGTGTTCTATCTGAAGAACTTACCCTATAAATTCCTACACTATTGACGATGGAGATTTGAGGAAGGTCTTTCTTGGCAACTACTTAGATTACCTACTTCTTCCACATATCATTTGATTTGATTGCTGGAGGGTTTCAGAGCTACCGCATCACAGGGTTTCTATCAATTTCCAAGGAAAAAACCAATGTTTGCATTTTATTTTTCATGTATTATTTGCTATGACTGGATGGCGACATTTCCTAGTCTTACATGATTTCCTGAGTTTTCTGCTATGATATTTTTCCTAATTGTTTATCTAGTGTTGTGTTCCACTTAACAACAGTGTGACGACCGAAGGTGGTCTGTGGAGAATGGTGGCTGGTAAGAGTTGTTTCCATATTCCAGTAGCTTTCCTCATTTACAAATGGTTTCTTTACCTTATTACATTTTTTAGTTGACGTGCCTCTTCACAGAGTTAATTTTCTCCGTTGTTATTAATAAATTATTATGTGTTTATGAAGAAATTTAACAGTTCTTCTAACCCTCTAATTTCTTGGCATTCTTCCTTGTTTCCTCTTCTAGATGCTCAGTTATCTGTTGTCCTTCCTAGTTAAGAAGAAAGTTGTTACGGTACTCTGATCACTGAAACCATCTCCAGGTACTCTTGGATTGCTCTTGGAGGGTTTTACTGATGTAATGTTAATGGGGTTCCAATTTATTCTTCAATAGTTATCGTTACCAAGATTGTTCCTCTTATGTTATAGTCAACCAAAGAGTTTTGTTGGAAAACCTACTCCGTTATATTTTAACTATTCTTTCTTGTCTAACAAAACTCATTTTAATTATTTTATGCACTTCTTGATATATTTGGCATGTGTACCCATTTATTTGGATGCTTCGGTATTAACTAGTTTCCAATTGATAGAAGTCATTGGAAAATATTAATTAAACTGTATGAAATTTGTCAAATGACTTTATAAGATTAGGGTATTTACATTTTATAGTTTTAATGTGGTGGTTGTTTCGTTCTAAGTAAAGTTATAATAATTTGGAGACTACAATACTAATTTAATAAAGGAAATGAGTTTGATGGAAGTAGATTACCACTCCAATATCATAAGTGGTTCAGTGTGCTCGACTCTCTCCATTGAAGAAGCCCCATAGAATACCATAGGAATGCTCTAGCATGCAGGGCATGTGTCTTGTAGAAGATTTTTGTTTAGTTCGATATTCCTTTGTAATAAATATAATTTTGGAATTGCATAGCTCAAGATCCATCATCTTGTCTTGGAATAGAAAGCAGTTGTGACCTATCTATATATTTTCAATCATAGTGCAAGAGAGATTAAAGAATGGTTGACTAGTTTTATATAATAGATACTATCTTATAGTTCCTACAAGTGAGTTTGAGATTCATTGAGATTTGGTATTAAAGTATAACAGAATGTGTGTAAAAACCTATGTCATAAAAGGACAATTTATGAAGATATGTAAAGATGTCTCCTCCTACATATTACGTAATGGGAATTTTCTAGGCCCATGCCAGCCACGTGAGGTGAGAACCTTCTAGGTGAGTAGCTTATTACTAAGGGATAGCCAAGTGGAGATTTTTTATTTGAGGGGGGCACTAACTTTCAGATATCCTTCCACCACTAGAGCTTTGGGCCTAAATTTGTCTCCAATGACAACTTGCATTCAAGATTAGCATTAAAGTCACCCGTTGTTTGATTTTTTCTTCTACAAAGTGAATCGGGAGTGTCTAACTTGATAATAATGAATCCGAATCCAGTTCTAACTCACCATCCATGCCTGATACTTGAGCCAATTTCTATCCCACCATGCCTCTTTCTTGTGGGATTTGAATTGAGGTGTCATATAGTAAAATAATGTTGGTTGAATCTCTAAATTAGAGGAGGAGATAACTTTAAATCATTATGAGCCCCAGACCATTGATCCCTACCTATGCAGACTTGGGAACCATCACTTACTTAATAAGAAATCAACTGCCCAATCAATGGAAATGATGCCTCCAAATCCTTCTATACATGTGAACATATAGAGGGTTTGTTAGGGAGCCAAATCCAAAATATGATGTATAGACCATTGAGGTATTTGTACACTGTGAATTTTATCTAGATAGTATCTATTAGCTCTGCTACAAGCTTCAGCGGTTGAAGGTCAATTTTCGGTCTGGTGATGGGTTTATGCTGAAAGGGAGCGCACTGCAGTCTTTTTACTTTCCTCCTTTAGTTTCCTCACACCCTCTTAACCTCTCACTGTTTCTATTTTCCTCCAAAATCCTTCGTAAACCTATATTCTCCTCCGCTCCAGCTTTCCGCTGTCTCTGTTTCTTCTATGAAAATCTGCATTCCCCACTTTCCTCCATCATTTTACAGAACACTTCGAAGCCCCGTGCCTTGATTCGATCCTCAAATTAACCGTCTCCCGTGCGCCATAACCTCTGCCTACCCCGCTATTTGATTTCCACCGTCGATCGCATCCCGATCCGACGATCTCCACGTTCTCCGCCCACCCGTTAAGTCTCGTGTGAGTTCCCCTCCATTTGACCATCCGTCGCACGATCGGATGGTAGTCGCAACCCTCGATCGTGCGACCTGCCCACCCATTAACATGCGATCGTGGTGGTTTCCCGCTGACACGTGTTGCTGTTTTATTGGATCACGAGGGGTTATACGGAAACCACCCACCTCTGATAAGCGGTGCGGGGAATACCGTCCGCCCGCGAAACTGCCTTTCCTCGCTCGATATCGTTCGCGCATCTTTCATGTGCGATGACCGTTGGATCCGCTGCTCCTTGATCTGACGGCTCACGTTGCTCCATCTACATGTCCTCCCGATACTCCCTGTGAATTGATCGTAGCCGTTCATCCTTACGATCCAACGACCCACACCGGTTTGACCCGCTTCAGCCAAATTTTTCCCTCTGATAGCTCCTCGCTGTTGATTCATCCAATCCAATGGCCGAGCCTTTTCCTTGTCACAGTCATGTCTCTGCTATTCTGTCTCTGTTCATAGCTTGTCTTGAGCTCCCGAAGGATGAAGCCACCAGCTACCTGTACCCTGCATAATAAAGTTTCAACAACTGCAATTAACTAGAAACATGGTCGAGAAGGAAACAAGACAACCTTGAGCAGATAAACGAAGTTATTAGTTATGTAGCTCCTATCAGTCAGTACTCCATCTGCCCGAGAAGGACTACAGGACACCAGAGAAGGTTGAATTCATGCGCAGACACAGTCAGATCATGGCAGAGGCCCATTCCAAAGAGTTAATATGGTTGCTGGCCCATTATTATCCTTCCTCATATAACACAGCAGAGCAATTTTGTAACCAACCTCTCTATATATCCAGAAGATAGAAGGTAGAAGGTTGATGAGTGTTATCTTGGTGTAAGTTTCAACTTCTGGAGACTGTAACTACTATGATACCTGCAGCGTCTGGTCTTCATTTTCAGCTAATACAAGCTTCTTTTGCTGTCAATTGCTCACTTTCCACTTCTTCTTTGTTCTAGGTTGTGCCTGTTATGCATTTTTCATTTGCTCTTGATGTTTAGCATTAGAGGGGCTGTCATCCCACCTCTGTGTTAGAATCTAGTTAGTATTATTGAATGTGTATGTAGATTTCTGTTTCTTTTAATGCCAGAGAGCTGTCATTCTGTCTGTGCATTAGGAAATAGATTTGCAGACCTTTTAATTGGTTGTAACTGGCCATCACAGGGTCCTGTGCATCTGCTGGTGTGATCATAATTCTCCATCTTCACCTGTTTCTCAAACTGTGAGTAATTGGTGGTCTAAAGCCTTGTAGTCTAAGGGTGTTCACCCATGTCTGGGGTTAAGCATAGTCGAAGTGGTTATCTGGCTTGAATATGCAGCATTTCTTTCATTCATCCACCATATTTCCAGCATTTTTGTTGAGTTTGTAATGTTCCCGAGCATCTATGATATACAACCTAGGAGAGTTTCTTGGGGTGATAACATTAATTGGCGCCGTTGCCGGGGAGAGGAGATTGAAGCTCAGCTTCTCTAGGAGACGACACAGTTCCAGATTTTGATGATAGACAAGGTTTGCGCACATTTCTGGTTGTAATCATCTATCTAGCAACTCTACTGGAGGAACTACCTGGTGGCGACTCCACATTGCAGTTCTGGCTCAGTTTGTGAGACATACTCGAAGAAATCCTCAGAAATCACCAGCTAAACCAGTGCTTGACCCTAAGAAGATATTGCAGCAAGGAGCATTAGGACCAGGTAAGCCTTAGAATTCCCATGTATCTCTGTTAAGTGAAAATCACTTTCAGAGATTCATAAAGCTCCTTAGTCATTCATTTCCCTTGTGGACCTCAGTTCAAAGAAGCATCCATGCTGTCCATTATATTTCTTTGTCTCTGTCATTCTTTTCATTGGTCCATTCCACTCAGTTTACCAGTATCCTTCCACTTACCTCAGTCATGGCAGGCCAGCAAGCCCTCACAAAGATAGAAATAATCGTTGCTGCTAGGTATGGACCCTTAGTCTTGCCTACCCCTTTGAATGCCATGCCTGCAGGAGATTATCAAGAATTTATGCCAAAGTTTACTGGTGCAGAAGGCATATTAGCTGAAGAGCACCTTGAGTCCTTTCATAGTTATGTTGATAACCTAGATATCATTGAAGAGGATGTCTGGATGAGGGTTTTTGTCCAAAGCCTAGATGGGGAAGCTAGAAAATGGTTCAGAGAATTAACCCCTAGCTCTATAGCAGACATTGAGGCCTTAGATGATGTGTTCCTAAAGCATTGGGGGGATAATAGAGATCTGCTTTACTACCATACTGAATTTGGGAACTTGCAGAGGGAGAATGGTGAGCTGCTGTCTGATTTCAACATCAGATTCAACCATATGTACAACAGAATACCAGCTGAAGTGAAACCTACCCCTACTTCTGCTATGATCACTTATGCCAATGCCTTCGATTCTCAGTTTTGCCTACTGTTAAGAGAAAGAAGATGTGCTTCTTTGGCTGATATGCAAGATGCAGCCTTTGAAGTAGAATCAAACATCATCGCTGTAGAGAGGCTCAGAGGTGATGCTGATAGGAGAAGACAGGGAGGAGAGCTCCCATCATCCTTAGATCTTATGATTGATAAATTAGCCAGGATGATAGAGTCACTAGCCTCTGAAGTTTCCCGATTAGAGGCTGAGCAACATTCTGAAGAAGCAGGAGCTCATTGTTCCTTTTCTTTTCCAACTCCAAATCCATATAGAGGAGCACATGAGCATTTGCAGATTTTGCAAAGAAATAAGGTTACAAATGAAGATAGAGGGGTGAAGACCCTTTTACAGAATATAGTCATGGAATAAGAGCATCTTGATGAAGAGGAGAAGGTCCATGGTTTGGGAGGTGCTCCTTTCCTAACCAGAGCTGCCTATGAAGAAGCATTATCCAAAGGCACTGCTCGTGAGCCTATTGTACCTACAGAACAATAAGCTGATCAGTAGAAGAAAGTAGCAGCAGATCCCTTCATCCTCGAAGAATTTGAGCTTGAAGCCAGCCCATCTTCCCATGGCTATACAGATCTGCAAATGAGCCAGCCTGCTATCATCCCCAGTCCAGTGATTAAAATGAGAGAAGAAAGCTCCCCATCATCTTATGTTTCTTTATCTGCTCAAAAAAAGTCCCTCAAAGTTGCCACTTAAACACTGAGGCATAACAAAATTCAATGCTCAAGGCTGAAACTGATCATCTCAGTCTTGATATTTTGAAACTTGCTAAGGTGGCCTCCACACAGATTGAAAAGTCAGCCTATCAGATGATAGAGGAAGAGGGTGTATAGTTGTGGGACTCCTCCTTGGATGAGGATTGTTCAAAGAAAGATTCAGGAGCAGATAAGGTTTCTGTGTCCCCTACACATGAACATATTAGTACACCATTCATATTTATTGTGTAGGCCACATAAGACAAAAACAGGTACACAACAGCCATGATTATTCAGCAGGTGTACAAAGGCTCCTATGAAGAACGTCCAAGGAGGAAAATACACAGAAGGGAGATGAAATTTGATCCATATTTATGTATTAAGCTCAAATTTCCTAAAATTTTTGAGTTAAAGGATCAAATAAATCCTGTTTTGCTGATCTATGATAAGCCAGTTGAGAGTAGGAGAAACAATTTTGGTGGTCCAGTAAATGGGAAAATTTTGAAGTTTTTAGTTTTCAGGCCTTAATGATTGTAAGCAGTTTCTCTTCCATAATTTAGTGTAGACTTGGTTTGACTCCATGCCCAAATACTAGGCAATTTTTTTTTTAAGCTGGTTTTGTACGAAGGCATTGGTCTGCAAGTTCTTGAGACCTCACAAGGAGGATCTCATCCCCAGAAGGAGCCAGTGTTAGCTCTGCTACAAGCTTCAACGGTTGAAGGTCAATTTTCGGTCTGGTGATGGGTTTATGCTGAAAGGGAGTGCGCTACAGTCTTTTTACTTTCCTCCTTCAGTTTCCTAACACCCTCTTAACCTCTCGCTATTTCTATTTTCCTCCAAAATCCTTCGTAAACCTATATTCTCCTCTGCTCCCACTTTCTGCTGTCTCTGTTTCTTCTATGAAAATCTGCATTCCCCACTTTCCTCCATCCTTTTACAGAACTCTTCGAAGCCTCGTGCCTTCATTCGATCCTCGAATTAACTGTCTCCCGCACGCCATAACCCGCGCCTACCTCGCTATCCCTCCGCTTTTATTTCCACCATCGATCGCATCCTGATTCGATGGTCTTCGCGTTCTCTGCTCGCACATTAAGCCTCGTGCGTATTCCCCTCCATCTAACCGTCCGTCGCATGATCGGATGGTAGTCTCAAGCCCCGATCAAGCGACCTGCCCACCTGTTAACGCGCGATCGCGGTGGTTTCCCGCTGACATGTGTTGCTATTTTATTGGATCGCGAGGGGTTATACGGAAACTGCTCGCCTCCGATAAGCAGTGCGGGGAATACTGCCCGCCTGCGAAACTGCCTTTCCTCGCCTGATATCATTCACGCATCTTTCGTGTGCGACGACCATTGGATCCAATGCTCCTTGATCCGACGGCTCACATTGCTCCATCTACGTGTCCTCCCGATACTCCTTGTCAATTGATCGCAGCCGTTCATCCTTACGATATGACAACCCACACCGGTTTGACCTGCTTCCGCCAGATTTTCCCCTTCGATAGCTCCTCGCCGTTGATTCACGCAATCCAACGCCCGAGCCTTTTCCTCGTCACATTCATGTCTCTGCTATTTTGTCTCTGTTCGTAGCTTGTCTTGAGTTCTCGAAGGACGAAGCCACCAGCTACCTGTACCGTGCATAATAAAGTTTCAACAACTGCAATTAACCAGCAACATGGTCAAGAAGGAAACAGGACAGCCTGAGCAGATAAACGAAGTTATTAGTTATGGAGCTCCTATCAATCAGTACTACATCTGCCCGAGAAGGACTGCAGGACACCAGAGAAGGTTGAATTCATGTGCAGACACAGTCAGATCATGGCAGAGGCCCATTCCAAAGAGTTAATATGGTTGTTGGCCCATTATTATCCTTCCTCGTATAACACAGCAGAGCAATTTTGTAACCAACATCTATATATATCCAGAAGACAGAAGGTAGTGTCATGCGGAAAGAGTTATTTTTGCGGACAAACCTAACCTCCCTAGGAGTCTAAGACTCTCTAGTGACAAACAAACCAAACAAGAGCAATCCTTCTCTAAACATACGTTATCCTATGAGAAACCAAGTGTTTTCCGATCTTACCTTAGGTCCAACGCTTGTTGTAGTAGTCCAGCCTTGTTGATCCAGATGAGCTCCTCCTTCACTTTAAGACCTGCATACACTAACAAGGCAAACGATTACATAACACCTGAATATTTCATAAAACAAAGCATATTCATCACATAGACCAAGGAGTACATGAAATAATTCATTAACAACAAATCATTGAGAAGAATGGACTTATTTGTATTAAGGAAACAAAACAGGAACCATTACAACCTGGGCCTTGGTGTTGTGCAAGCTCCTCCCAGGGTCCAGCAAGAGATTTCCTCTACTTTGACAAGCTCACCCACTCCCACTATGGCAACAAGGAAGGATGGTGATCTCTCCTCACAAGTCAACAATGGAAGTCCTAATTCCAGCAGCATTTATCCTTTAGAATGTTCAGCTTTCAACCTCCCCTCCTTTGGCCCAATGCCTGTATTTATAGTATTCTAGAGGAGGTTATTCAGTTCCAACATCAATGGGATACTCCCTCTTTTGGATGGGGTAGCTCTTCTCTTGATGGGATAAGCTCCTCTATCATAGGGATGCATGAACCATCTGGAGGCGCTCAATACACGTCAAACACTCTTCTAGAAGGCTCTAGAAGTGACCACAAGTAACTTTTTAAAGATGAAACTCGCGCCTTTTGACCTTTACAGCGGTACGCACCCATCCTTTGGCTTACAGAGCGTACAAGTACGCAGGCACAGTGTGTTTGGAGTGCGTACACGCAGGCAAGGTAGAGAGAACCTGCGTACCCAGAGATAAACATGTTTTTAAGTGACTTTCTCTCTTTTCGAAGTTTGACATGAAGAGAAGAGGTATGAGGCTTGACAAGGAGGATAATATGACTATTGATGGAGCCATATTAACTGCAGATAGTCATGGTGAAAAATTTCAGTGTAACAGATTTCCCCCTAAAGTACGAAGCCTGTAATAGATAAGGGTGTTATATCATATAGGAAGGGTGAAGTACTTTATCATTTCGAGGATCATCTTGTGGAGAGCCCGGTCAGAACCTGCAATTTTCAACACAAAATACATGTATAAGATCATATCATCGCTGAGGTAGGCATTCCCATACTCAGATCAAAAACTTTAACTATCAGACTAACTATTTTGATACAGGATTGATTTCATAATACATCATAATCATAGACTCGTGTAGACACAGTATGGACGCAGCCATCTGTTTATGATTGTTCTACAACATAATGAATACAAAACTCCTCGCAGCCTGGATGGTGGAAACTAGATCTAGGGTCTTCATCTCTACTTCCCGAATTGGTACGATTCTATCCATGTGAATAAATGAGTCAATGTCGAACATGGTAGAAACCACTTGATTACCAGTCAA
>APFE031735778.1:0-22122 GCA_000404065.3 Pinus taeda | reverse complement strand
TCCAATGGTCATATTCATTTTATGATTTATTTCCTCCATTTATATTTGGTTTGGCACTCTTTGATTCATCATTTGAACTTACAAACCTAAGCATGGATGAAGTCTTCACCAGAAACGTCAGACACCTCAACGAGATCACATAGTGTTTTAGAAGTTTTGAACACCAAAAAAATCTTTCAATGCTTTTGGAAAATATTCCTAAAAGTTTTTCATAGTGGATTCCCTAAAACCTTTTGCTACCTTTTGGAAATACTCTCTAAAAATATATTTAGGAGGATTCCTTGAACACCTTTTGGTGGTTTTAGAAAACTCCCCAAAGCCTTTTTGAGGGTATATGAAAAAAACCTACTTTTCTCAATAAACTTGGAAAAAAAATATTTTTAGTGATCCTCAAAATGCACTTATTTCTTTTAAACAATCTTCAAAGTGCACTAATTTATATTCGATGATCTTTAAAAGGCTTCTTCTTAGAAATTTTTAGCCAAATTTACGGTGAATTTGAACATTCGATTTCAAAATTAGAGCTAATCAAGGTCATTAATGGGTATATGTAATTTTCAAAGAAAATTTACACAAGGTTGCTATGAAATATTTGGACTAGGCTCTACATGGCTAATTCCAACCCAATACTATCCCATTCAATACTCTACAACTAAGATATATCAGATTCCATCTAGAAATTAGGGATTTCTTTTTTATTTAATCATTCCATCCCAATTTCAACACATATTGAAACTTTTCAAACTCTTTTTTGGAAAAATTGCAATGTTTTCTACACTCGTGTACAATTCTAGAACCATCACTCTCATACTACAAAGTAGAATACCTAGCTCCACATTAGGCCACCTTACACCAAATTTGTACTCTATGAAACCCAATTGTAATGTACCCAAATTACAAGGTACTTAGGAGCTCATGTTCTTGAGCTAATTTTTGAATTCTTATACCAAAGTAATTAATTAAGAAGCATGTATTGGAGAAGAAGTTAGGAAAAGCCATATATATATATATATATATATATATATACAAAAGAAAAAATATATTTCTCACATAGTACATAACATTCAAAGATATACACAACATTAATCAATTAGAAAGCACGTAGTAAAGAAACCATGTAAAAGGGCATAATGAACTCTTATCTTTATCAAATAGTCATATCAATTGGCTACAAATATCATATGTTCCACCCAACCATAGACAATGCTTCTCCAAATATCTTAGCAATGGATCATCCGTTTAATGATGTTATGAATCCACAAGGATGGGTGCCTAAACTGACTCTAATCTCTTATAGACAATCAATTTTTCATGTTGTCACATTCTATTCTCACACATAACAATCTCAACTTACCAACGCTATTCCCCCTTCATCTTACACAACCCAAATAAAGGAATAACCTTCTTTGTAATGTCATCCCTCAAGCTATTCCATTTCTCTCAAGGGCTCCAATACAATTGGGTCAGAAGATATCAATGTTGGAAGCTATAAAGATTCTCAACTATGCATATTTTTACTCAAAATGACAATGCTTCCCTACACTCAGAAATTTTTAAATTGTTGGAACACAACCAATTTTCTTATACATCCAACTAGCATCGTCTCTTTACTACAAAAATATCCTCTCTTCTCTCTAAGAAGAAAAAGAAAGAATGAATAATGAGGGATCCTCTCGAACCATCAAAAATATGGTTAATATAAGTAAGCATTGCTAGTGAGTGTTCCAACATGTGAGTTAGTTCGTCTACTCATCCAGTCTATGTACCCTTGCCTGTCTAGCCAAAGAACCACCACGAATGAGCACATCATCTACAAAACACACTATGCAGAGAGATATATGTATAGATATTATGAAACTACTTTGTATGAATGAGGAGTAGCACACTTTATCACACATTTATGCCACATATGGTCCATATTTTGCATTGACTCGAGTCTCAAGTCCTAGGCTGGCATAGTCATATATTTAGGAACTTGGTTAGGTCAATTGTGGAGAAAAGTGGATATCAGATTGGTTTTATTTGGAACAAATCTTGCTTTCTACTCATATTGTTTTTCTCTCTCCTTTAGGGAATTTGTTGTAGAATGGAGCACCCCATATTTTTGTTGTTCATTTGTGTATGTTCATGTGGGTCAATGGATGTTGTTAGTGACATGTTTGAGAGATAATGGAATATTTTTTCCTATTTTTTAACAAATAGAATTAATATTTTGAACTGTTATATTTTTCAATACTTGGGTATTGGAAATATCATTTCAACATTCTCATTTTGTATGGTTAACCTTGTATTCATCCTATATTTTATAGATTGGTTCTCATACCTAGGGTCTCAAAGTAGTACATCCTCATTCCTCTATTTTAAATACTCATTCCATATGAATAATAGACTATAGTAGGATTCCCATGGGCTTCCACTAATGGACAAAGTGGGTTGATTTCAAATCTAATGATGGTATGCTTGCATGGTAGAGTAGGTTCTTCCATCGACTCTATATAATAATGAAAAGAAGTCCTAGCTTTGTCTATTGCAATTTTCTATGGCTTAATACTCTTGTGGAATGAAAATGGTATCTCTCTTGGGGCACTCAACATGAAAGAATGGTAATAGAAGAACTTGTTGGTTTGATGAATAGGCACACATTATACATATTTTATCATTTGAAAAATAATAGAAAGAATGAATATTTATGTGTAATCCTTGCATATAAATGTATGCAAAACTCATTAAAGAAAAGAATTCCATGGATGGAGTCCATTACATTTTCCTTTACTTTTCTCATGTCCTTTTTTTGAACATTGGGAAAGGAGAGTATCTCAGTATCCTGGGTTAAAAATTAAAATTAATTATGTGCTATGGGAGAATTAATTGATTAAAAGTGACTAAAGAAAAGGAATTATTATAAGTCACTTTAATAAAATAATAAAAGACACATGGTATTTCGATGATCCATGGTATTCATATAACATAACGTATTTACGCATGGTATTCATATAGTCCATAACTTAAAGGAGATGATAACTCACTCCTTAGGCATGCATTTTGGGATTATTGTTTTGTTATTGTTGAGTTGAGCTCTGGGAGCTTGTCTAAGTGAAATCCCACATTATGTAGAGGGTTAATTTCAGTGGTTAGTAGTCCACCCTAGTTGATCTAGTGAGGATGGGTTCCAATATTGAGAGATATACCCTAGTCACTCAAAGAGGACAGATCAAATTAGATCCACTCATTGGGCTTAGGTTGCGAGGAGAGGTTAATCAGAGCTCTCTCAGGGACATGACATTGGAGGAGTTATTGTCACCCATTCAAATATTCGTTGGTGTTTGTAATAGTTTCGCATGACCATATTTAACATAATAAGGTCAAATTTTTCTGACTTTAGTAGTATTTCTTGTGTTGACTTTGAGTTCCAACATTTCTAGTTTTTCATATTACAAGATTTATTTGTTGTTTCAAGAATTTCATGGTGAAATTTGTGTGATTTTATTAGGTTTAAATAAAGAAATTTATGGTGTAATTTTGAAGCAAAATTCCAGCAAAAAAAAATTGTTAGATTATTTTTTTTGGATATTACAGCGGTATCAGACCTGGTTTTCCTACCATCCTAAAGGGTTTTATTTCATAAATGTTGCAGCAAGATCATGCCGAAAGTTAATTCAGGTGCATACATAGATTTGTAGGACCTAGTTTATTTGAAGAAGTCGATTGTATTTTGTTGGGATGAATTTCTATTGATGGGAAGAATTTATCTTGCTGGGCCGGATTTATTTACTGGGTCAAATTCATTTTACTGGGCTTAATTCATCTTGTTGGGGTAAATTTATTTTACTAGGCCAAATTTATCTTGCTAGGTTGAATTCATTTTACTAGGTTGAATTTATCTTGCTATGAAAAAATTATTTAATAGGCTGAATTTGTTTTTCTAGGCTGAATTTACTATTTTGGGTTGAGTTTATTGTTGGTGGGGCAAGTTCATTTCCAAGGTCAAAAAAAAACCGGAGGACAGAATTGCCAAAATGAGTTAATTCATAAGGGATGATTTTTCCTTAATTAACAGGGACAAATTTTCCTTAGGGAAACGACTCTCGGTTTCCATAGTAAGAGAGGCCAAGGTGAGGTTTTATTTTTCGGGTCACATTACTAGTTGTCAAACCAAATTGATTCGTTGGAGAAGGCAGTAATGTCTGATCAAATATTTCAAGTAAAAGGACCAGGAATTACAATAATCTTGGGAAAGTATTCTTAAAGAATTTATTCCAGATTCTAACTCAACAATTTGATAAAATTCTTCCAGAGACTTCCATTTAATAGAATAATTTCGGACAATTAGCATTTTAATTTTTGTTGCATATTGTTTTAATTGATGGTGATTTCTATTGTGAAAATTTTGAATGAATTTTTATAGTTTTTTTCAAGAGAAATATATTCCATAGAATTTCATAAACAAAACATTGAATTTTGGGAAGGATTTTTAATGGATGTTAGCATTAATGGAAAGGGGAAACCATAGTAACCATGTACTCTATTGAAATTACTAAAGAGGAATTTGAGAAATTGAAATTTTATTGGGTAATGGACGATATATGGAAACATGCCTCAGAAGACCTCAAAAATGCCATAAATAACTTGGTGAAAAGGCCACAGTAGTTCAATTGTACATTTTTTGGCAGCTACATTGTTATGTAACCCATATATTATATATATATATATATATATAATATATATATAATATATCAACAGTTAGAAAAAATAAGCCTCTTTGAGGGGGGAAACCATCTTTTACATACCATAAAGGAACAATTATTGAATGATTCAAATGACAAGACCTCCTTGGTATATATAGGAGTCTAAGGGGTCACAATATAATTAGGGTCTACATAACAATAATAATGTAAGGGCTCAACAATAACATTAGTGGGCTTTTATGGAGCATAACAACAATAATATGGAGGCTACACTATTATTATAGGTACCTAAGATGGGAACAATAATAATAATATGGGGGCTACACTAGTATTATGGGGACCTAAGATGCCCCTATCCTTCAAAAAAGTGTTTTCCTCAACACTTGAGTAGTTTGGATTCTTATGTATGAAATGCTCATCCTCCCATGTGGATTCTTCAACAGGTAAGTTATTTCAATTTATGAGATACTCTGAAATTAATTTATTTCGTAGTTGCTGAATTTTTTTTCCATGATTTCTTTAGGATCGAATATGATTTTTCCTTCCTCGTCAAGTTCTAGAAATATATTTTGAAATGGGAACTTGTCACCTATAACCTTCTTTCAGCATGAAATGTGGAAAATTGGGTGTACTCGCGAAGATGCGGGTAGCTCCAATTTGTATTCCACATTACCAATATTTTGCAACACCTTATAAGGTCCATAGTACCTAGGTTATGATTTATTATCCTTCTTAGCTTGCTTGAGGGACATCTATTTGTATGATTATAGCTGTAAAAAGACCCAATCGTCAACATCAAAACTTCTTTCATTGTGATGTTGATCTTCTTGTTGTTTCATTCTTCGGCCCTGAAAATGTTACCCAAGAAACTATAGTCCTATGATTTCAGCCACTTTTTATGAAATTCAATTTGGATGCTCGAAATGAAAGCAATGAAAAATTCCCCAAGTCACCTATTTGAGACAAAATTATGGAGCATGCATAAACCCTAACTTCTTCGAAGCATATCCCAGAAAATATAGTGAACCAAGATCTGAAATTTTTACATGAAGTTCACAAAGATTTCATATTTATGTGGTTGAAATTTCAGCTTCTGGAGCCTTATAGAAAAAAATTATAGGTAAAATTCCAATATTCTATGTTTGAAGCAACAAAACCCTATAGTCAAAAGCTCTGATACCAATATTATGTAACCATATCACAAAAAAGAAGAAAATATAGATCAACGACTTGAAAATAATCCTCTTTGAGGGGGAAATCTCCTTTTACATCACATAAATTAACAATTCTTGGATGATTCAAATGAAAAGACCTCCTTAGTATATATATGAGTCTAAGGGGTCACAATATAATTAGGGCCTACATAACAATAATAATTTAAGGGATCAACAATCAAATTAGTGGGCTTCTATGGGGCACAACAACAATAATATGGGGGCTACATTAGTATTATAGGGACCTAACATGGGAACAAAAAAACAAATATGGGGGCTACACTAGTATTATGGGGATCATTCAATAGAATAATGTCAAACTATTAACATTTTAATTTCTAGGTTGCATATTATTTTAATTGCTGGTGATTTCTATTGCAAAATTTCTGAATGAATTTTTATAGTATTTTTCAAACAAACTATATGCCACAAAGTTTCAGAAACAAACCCTTGAATTTTTGGAAGGATTTTTAATGGATGTTAACATTAATGGAAAGAGTAAACCATAGTATCCATGTAATCCCTTGAAATTACTAAAGAGGAAGTTGAGAAAATTCAAATTTATTGGCTTATGGACGATATATGAAAACAAGCCTTAGAAGGCCTCATAAATGCCATAAATAACTTGGTGAAAAGGCAATAGCAATTCAGTAGTACATCTTTGGAGAGTGATACTCTGATGGAAAAAAGAATAAGGCATATCAGCAAACCATTCTCCAAAGGAGTTCATATTACTTTTTAGTAACAACAGTTGAGGGATCTACAGAAAGAAAAGGATGTGGGAAATTTTCCCTTTGTACTTGGATTAGATTTAAATTTTATGAAGACAATGGATGTTCTCCCTCAATTAGAGAATTTGGAAACATGCTTTTCCAATGTATCTCAATCTGATTGGAGGATATTAATCCAGGCAATGATGCCATCAATGCTCCCCTTGGTCCAGCATTAGTTTATGGAGCATCCTTGTAAGGAGGTAATACTTGCAGTTGCTTCTTGCCTCTATAATATCATAAGGATAATTTATCTTGTTCCCCCTTGCAACTATGACATTTTAAGAAGGTTGTTACAACTGATTGTGGAGAGTTTCCAAGGATTGCAAGATATCAAGGACCTTACCTTTGGTAGGAAACTCAAATTCTTGTATATGATGGCCATGAATAGAATGGGTGCTATTATGTTCAATATAGGCTACAGTAATTTGATTTTCCATATATTCCACTAATTCTTCACCAACATTAGAGAATATCATCCTAGCATTGCAAAAACTAGCATGCAAAATATTTTTTCTTTGATCTAGGTGATGGTGATGCCATTTGCAAGCAGTTGCAATCAAAGGTGTTGGCTCTTTAGAGGAAAGAACAGTTTATTTCACCTGATGCTCATGAACTTTTAGGAAGCTTAATTGAGCTCAACCTTAAATGCTTCAAAAGGTAGCTAACTGAAGAGAGAGATAAATTCAATGGGGTTGCAAATCACATGTTATGCCAACAAGGGGAACAAAAAGGGAAGGAATAAAAAATATCCATCACAGCAGGAAAGGAGGATAAATGGTCATTCGTGAGGAATTGTTAAAATAAAATATTTGTTATAGTCAAAGAGTGTTAAATGCAAATGAATAGGTGAAACAGTGGATCGTGGAGCCAATGCCATACCCCAAGAAGAAAATATGCCAACTGAAGAGAAATTGGTAGAAGAATAAAGAGTTGGTGAAGAACATTCCTCATCATCTACAGAGTAGGATGAAAGAAGAAGTGACACCAAAGATCACATGGGTGAATTGAACAGGTACGAAGAAGTTGTGGATTTGCAAGAGCTTGCAATAGGCCTCTTAGAAATAATGGAAAAACTCAATGGACTAAAATGCACAATATTGAAGAAGAATAGGGAGCTTGAAGAGTGGAGGATTGTGAAAGCAAGGTTAATTGTCAAGCATTTTAGTATTGAGTAATTAAAACACCTAAGAGGAAAACAACAAAAACATGATCTTAAGTTGCTCTTAACAAGAGCTGGAGGTGAGACAGACATTTTCCCTCTTCATACGTACATAAGCATGTCTTGCAGCACATTGATTTCACAATTGCAATAGAGTGGAAGGACAAGTAACAATCAACCTTGCAAATTATTGCTCAGCCTACATAAAGAGAAGATGTTGGATGGATGGTATAGGGAAGAAAGAATCCAAGCTTGTAGGATGTTTGAGTAGGATAGCAAGTACACCAGGATGTAAAAACAAGAGTTATGGCATAGTGGCATCCCAACTATAATCAGAGTAGCACAACATTAGCATGGTGGTCTGTTTCATGGGTTGTTGATGCATGGTGGGAAAGACACTCTCTAGGAAATTAGTGACTTCAAAGGTATTATGTTGAAAGTTTACATCTACAATGGCAGATTTCCCTAATATCTAGATTGGAGGGAGATTATGAGTTGGTACCTATCCAATGGGAAACTTATAAGAGATTACTTCTAGTTAGAGGTACAACATAGAGTATTTTGACATTGGGGATGCTAGATTCCTTATTTGGCAGCGGGATCCAGGTGGATTATTCCCTTGTATGGAAAAGCTTGACCTAGTAGGGGAGAACAAATATAAGGAAGGATAAAAAGGATTGATAATATCCTATTGGTGCAGCAAGAGTTTCATGGAGCCTTCTTCAAATTCATTTGGGATCCAGGAATTGGTCCTGGCATACAAATTTTGGATTCCATCTGAATGGTACAGTAGGGATTCTTCATATTCAATTCAGATCCAAGTATCAGGATTAGATTTGCTTGGGGTCAAGTAATTTATAGAAGGGAGGATTGTCATGTCCCTTTTTCTGGACATTGGGAAAGGAGAATATCTAAATAGCTTGGGTTACGAATTAAAATTAATGATAAGCTATGGGAGAATTAATTAATTAAAAGTGACTAAAGAAAAATAAATATTATAAGTCAATTTAATAAAATAATAAAATACCCATGTTATTCGGATGACCCATGGTATTTATCCATGGTATTCTGATAGTCCATGATTGTCAAAGGAGTAGATAGCTCACTCCTTGGGCATGTGTTTGGGGATTATTGTTTTGTTGTTGTTGAGTTGAGCTCTTGGAGATTGTCTGGGTGAGAACCCACATTATGTAGAGGATTATTTTATGTCATTAGTAGTCCACCCTAGATGATTTAGTTAGGAGGGATTTTGATGTTGAGAGATATACCATAGTCATTCAAAGAGGAGGGATCAAATTAGATCTGCTCATTGGGCTTACCATGGAGGTCACGAGGAGAGGTCAATAAAATCTCTTGTGGGGGCATAACATTGGGGCAGCTATTGTTTCCATTTAGATATTTGATGGTGTTTGTAATTCTTCCTAGAACCATGTTTAATATAATAAGGAAAAATATTTTTGAGCTTTCTACTACTTCTCATGTTAACTTTGAGTTGCAACATTTCTGTGTTTCCATGTTGCAAAATTTATTTGTTTTGTCGATAATTTCGTTGTGAAAATTGTGTTATTTGATTGGCCTTGAATAAAGAAATTTACGTTGTAATTTTTTGAAGCAAAATTCCAAGAAAAAAACCAAAAATAAAAAATCATTATTTTTCAGGATATTACAACTTTTTTTTCAACTTGTCTTGACACACACACACCTTGAAAGATGTGTAGTTTGAGGTTAAGCACTTGATGATTACTCACTTGTTTTATCTTAAAGTTTATTGAAAAACTAAATGGTCCCCCCCACCGCCGCCCCCCCCCCCAACAATTATACCAACATTAATCTTAAATCCATCAAGTGAACCCATTAAATAGATACATAGAGATGCATGTAACTACACAACTAAACATTGTTCCATTTTTCTAAATACTCTAGTTTTAGATATGCGGGTAACTACATAGTTAAACATTATTCCATTTTTCTAAATACTCTAATTTTACATAGAGAACATAATATTATTGAAAAAATATTCTTTACAACCATTTGTGCTAATCCAAATTGAATAGGATACTAAGGAAAAATTGGCAATAACCATTAAACTTGGAATATACCAAAGAGCTCCATTGATAATACTTTGTGACATCCTAGAAGCCTTTTTATAATGGAGGTGAACTTTAAAATACCATCAATATTACCATATTATGTTTATCCTATTTTAATATTAGGATGGATAATCTTAATCCTTAAATGTTTTAAACTTTTTCTAAATTGTCAATGGTTTAACAAAAATATTGGGCACATGAACAACAAATTGATATGGGTGAACTCTCCACCTCAATTTATTCTCAGCAACTATACCATCTCCTATACAAACTTGGTATGTCACTATGTGACATATAGGATCCATGGAGAGGTATTAGTTTGCCTGTACCCCAAAAAAATTGGTGTTTCACAAAGTTAACTTTGGTTTTCTATACATTTTTTTTACAAAAGTCATTTTGTTGCCACGTCACATCTCAATGACCTGAAGGTTGTCGTCATTCACACCTGCTTTTTATTCATCCTTATCTCCTTATAGTTCCAAGGTGACCTTGAATGGGTGGATGAAGTTGTATGTTCCACTAAAATATATCCACATCAAATTATTTAGATCAACCCCAATATTTTCTCACCATCAAATACTCACTTACTCCACTCCATATCTATATCCACATCCAAGTCTTACAGTCACTGTGTCATTAGTTAGACACTTACGCCTCTGCCCAAAATTTTTGATAGAAAATTTGTGAGCCACTTAGTAGTTAAAATTCACAAATCCCAAATTAAATATTATCACAAGAATGACATAAGAGACTATCAAATTTTCCATGGGAGTCATCTCAAATAAAAACCACGTTTTATCTAACTTCCTTTCGTGTTTCACCCACAACTCCTCCTTTTTAGTTGATCATGTTTTGAAGTGAAGTGCCTACTTTTCCAGCATGGGAAAAGGGTTGATACAAAAATAAAAGATGGTTTGTCTTTTAAATTAGATTCAAGGTGTGTATCACATCAATGGCCACCTAATTTGGGTGACAGACCCAATTTGGCATAGGTTTATATTGTGTTTCTTTTGGATTGTTTTGTGATATGTAAGTATCTCTCTGATATTATATTGCATGTGGTTGACAGTTTGAAAAGAGACCATGTTTCCATTGTTACCCTTGATGGCCACCTCCTCCATGACTACGCCCATAGCCTGGCTTTTGAGTTTGATGTCATCAACACATTAACCAAATTGGACAAGGTTCACAACAACATAATAGGATAATCACACCTAAAATAGCACTAGAATTTAGTGTATTCTAGTCCACGAATTAGGCACCTTCTCTGGTGCAAAAGTGAGCGCAAATAGGTATGTTTACCATAGCACCAAATTTAGTTCCCTAAGTAACATCATAAATAATGCCACGATAGCACCTGTTTTAGCATCAGAAAAGACAATGTCGATAGTAGCATCATTTGCAACACCGATAATTGCATCGTCTATAGCATTTCCAATGGCACCAAAATTAATGTCATATTTATAGCCAGAAATAACGTCGTCAATAGTGTCAAGAGTTCCACCAGAAATAGAAATGGCAATAGCACCTGAAATAGCAACAAGAACAGCACCATAAATAACAATGTCATTAGCGCCAAAAATAGCACCAAAATAACATTGTCAATATTGCCAAAATTTGCATCAAAAATAGTACCAGGAATAGCACCATAAATAATTTCAGGTTTAGCTTCCAATTGGCATCCATTTTTTCTTCTCATTTTTATTCTAGTTTGGCTTCAAGTTTCATGTCTAGTTTTTCTTCTCGTTTTGCTTCCATTTTTTCTTCTCATTTTGCTTCCAGATTTGCTTCTAGTGTGGCTTCCAATTTTTCTTCCATTGTTGCTTATTTTTTTCCTTCCAAGTGCTAAGAATATTGCCAGGAATACACCAAAAATAGCACCAGGTTTAGCATCAGGAATACTGACAAGAATAGCACCAGGAATAGCCCCAGGTTTCGCATTGGGAATAGTGCTATGAATAGCACCAGGTTTAGCCAGGAATAACACTTGGTTCAACATCAGAGATTGCTTCCAGTTTGACTTCACATTTTGCTTCTAGTGTGGCTTCCAACTTGGCTTCCATTGTTGCTTCTTTTTTTGCTTCCAAAAATTATTATTGTTTTTCATATAGTTAAATTAATATGTTTTATTTCAATTTAATTAGTTAAATATACCATGTATCTTAAATAAGTTATATGATTTTACATTAATTCATATGAATGCATTTGAAATATTTTATAGGATAACATTTATAAAGAATTTTTAACTAACATCCATACTAATTTATAACATATATAACAGACATCCATACAAATTTTTAATATACATTCATGACAAACATCCATACAATTTTTTTTAAGGAACAAGTATTGAGTGGCATTAAAATCATCATATTCAAATGCCAAATTTTTTTACATCAAATGCCATAGTATTTACATCTTGTTTCCAAAATTATTGTCCCATTACATACAGAAGTTTCTTCATAACACATATTATTAAAATTTTCCCCATATACTCTCCAAAAACTCGATTAAAAACTACATATCAGAATAACATATATATCTCTTAGAGGTTAAATATTTATTGATCCTCCTGTGTCTTTGTGACCCAGTCTTCCTCACCATTTGTTGCTTCCTACATGTCATTTTCCCCAAATTCATCATTGTTGGACCTCGAACCCTCAGCTTAGTGCAAGGACTCCTCCACCGTCTTCAAAATTGAATCTCTGCTCCACATTGGCCATTATCGGTTGACTTATGTTCCCTTCAAGTCCTTCAAACTCATGAACTCTAATATTTCCCATGTTGTGCACCATCTCATTTCCTTCCAGCGTGTGGTCAAGATTATCCACCCCGAACAGTATCATCTCTATTACTAACTATACATGCTCCAACTTTAGCTCTAGCAGACCTATATGATGGGAGAGGAGTTCATTTAGGGCTCTGGTCTCTATCAATTTCATCTCTGCTTGGTGATATGTCAATGTAATTAAGAAATCCACTGCCCCTGTGATCTCGCCTAGATGGAGGTTAGTCTCGCCACCTTCCTCTCCTTCAATGCTTGTTATTATCACATGTAAATCCTGCATTAACCATCTCAATGTTGTGAGAAAATAAGAAAATTTCACTTTGGCCTCATGAGTGCCCTCATTCTCTATATATAACGATGCATTTCCTATCCCAAACCTACTCCCAAGTCCAGTCGTAATGAAGGCGTATGATCTATGCTTGTACACTTGCATCAGATCCATTAATAGATCAACATTATAACTCTAAAGGATTATCTTCAAACCTCCGACAAACATATATTTTTGCATGGGTATATCTAATCATCACATTTTCACCTTAATAAATATCAAATCACCATTGGATTATATGTCATGTGTCGTCTTTGGGCTTATGTAGCCACTCTTGGTGGCCATGCAAACACAAATTCCCATAAAAATATGATGCTTCATCTTTATTATAATTAAAATGTATTTAATTTGACTTGACTCCACTAATTTTTCAATATTCCAGAGCTTAATGCACCCATGGAGCCACCTAATTTCTGAGTACCTTTCCATCATTATGGTATGGATTTGAATGATGGTCTTAATTCCCCATTTATTTTTAGATCTCCCATATTTAGTAAGACTCCCATGTTTGTCATTTAATTCCCTGACTCATTCAAATGTCTTTTGATGTGGTCAAAATCAATAGATTCAAATTGACCCATTGATAATTGTATTCTATGTGAAAGTGATGGAATCCTTAAGTCCTCAAATTTGTGATAGTTTATAGCTTATTATATGATGATTTTAGAGTTTCCAAAGACTTTTAGTTGTTGTATTCCATTTTCTATTATTATTTCCAGACCTCTCCATAATGCTATCTACTTTTCTTGGTTGTTGGTCGTCACCCATAGCCCCCATGCATATTTTATCTCCCTTTCTTCGTCGAGGTGAGAAATGACCCCTCCTGCTCCTACCTCCTTGGACATCCATACAAATTAACAACATCATTATACTTATGAAATCTCCATGAAAATAGAATCTATAACATCTAGTATATATAAAACAACAAGATAATTATTGTAATATGATATTCATCTATAATTAAACAAGTGATTCAAATATCTAAAATTTAAGTGAATTTGACAACATCCATCATGAGTAGTAAATCAAAACCATCATACATAATAAAAATGCATCCAAATCATCAACCACTTTCAATATAAATATTCATGAGTTAACATTGATAAGATCATCATCATATATAATTAAAACAATTGAAATTTACATATACTAGTAGATAAATAACACGTGAAATGATACATATCCAACATTCAAAATAATTCAAAATGACACATCATGTACATATGTTATAAATAAAAATGATAATTTATATTAGAAAAAATGATGCAAGTCAATATGATATGTTATAAATGATACAAGTCAAAATGATACATGCATGTCAAAAAGATACAACTCAATAATATGGTAATGGAGGCCGTGAAATGATACATATGATAGTAACCATGGAAATTGACATCAAAAAAATATATCAAAAATGATCTGTGATGCATTCTATATGATCATGAATGTTAATTGTTGCTACCAACAATTGCCTCATCATCATCCTCATCATCATTTGTATCAGCATCATCCTCATTGTCATATGTATGTTTGTCATCATGAGGATCATTTTCCATCTCAGTGTCAGGCCTAACGTGATCTGGATATATGTGATGAGGATCATTCAAAACTTCTGGAGGATCCTTGTTCTGCAAAAAAAAAAAAAAAAAAAAAAACATTTAGAATGAAAATTTATTATGTATTTCATGCAATAATTAATTTCTATGTTATATGTCTAATATTACAACATATTAAATGAAATGATAATCATATTACATCATATCGAAGTGTACATACGATAATAAAATTTTAAATAATTTACAACTAATATGTCATTCTAATGAATATTTCCAGATCTAGTGGGAGAAAAATCAGATCGCAGAGGAGGGATGAATAACGATTATTTAAATCTATGATTATCATGTTGATATGTGAAAAAAAGAAACAAACATCAATACAATGCATCAGATTGAATTATGTTTGATATTAGAAGAAAAAGTAACAGTACTTGAAACTTGTAAAGAAGAGAACCAAATGAATTTTGCAAACTTATATAACTTTCGTTTCAAATATGAAGGCCAAAACACTTATGGAATTGCACAAGAAAAATAGTGACTAGGAAAACTGACTGATAAGCATCATTAAAATAATCTTTGATATAAGGGTTCATATACTTCTACCTTGAAATCTCTATCAATATCAAAATGGAGTCAAATACAACACAAACTTTTTCTTCAGAAACCAACCCTTCTCTCTACTTTTTCATTTAATTTATACAAAAATTACATAAGCTTTGAGGTCCATAATATTTGGAAAGTTTAAATTCCAAAATACTAAACATATATACATATCTTGATGACTTTAAATTAAACCTAAAAAATACATTTGCAAGGAACAAGTGATGCTTTGACAATTGAAACATAATCCATGGTGGCAAAAAAGTAGGCATGTAGCTATAGAATCGTCTGAAGATGTGGATCTAAATTGGTCACTGACAATTTGGAACAAAATTTGGAAAAACCCCTATTTATAGCCCCAAAATATTGATTTGATATTGACTTATTTGCTCAAAATAGAAATTTCCTTTTGATCTCTACCCTAAATTTACCCTATCTTTCCAAGATAATGATTACTATATAAATATAGCCTCTAGAAAGATTTGACAAAATCTATATCCTTATCACTGTCAAATTTGTGTTGCTAGGGAATATTATGCAGGCACTAACAAAAATATTTGGGTGTACACTGTCAAAACCAAAATAGTGAAAGCATTGCCAAAACATCTGGCAACATTGCCTTTTCGATGCTCATTTTAACGTTTTTGTTGATTTTAACCAAAGTTCCATATTGCTTGATTTAATTTGTTTTGTCTTTTTTCTTTTCTTCACCTTAGGGCCCTATTTTTCTCCTTTACTATGTTTCTAAATCTTCTTCAATTTAGAGGAACTTGAATCTCCCTATTTACTGATTGTTAAGCCCCTCAAATATGTTTCATCAAGATCAATGACTTGATCCTTCAAGGGTGGGTTCCACTGTATATCTAAACTAACGTAACCTCTTTTTCCTTCTTTCTCTATACAGGTTTGGATGATTTGGTTTGACCCTTTAAATCCCTTGTTTCACTAAGCTTTACTTCTAAACCCTCCTCATGTTTATGACTACAAAACTTATCAGTAATCTTATCTTCTGGAAACTCCGAAAACTATTATTTATGGGAGGCTGAAGAATTTTCCTCAAGAACCCTCTTACCCTTTCTACCGAAGTAATTGAAATAGGGTTTTCAATGTGTTTATCCACAAAAACTTTCCTTTTGTTTCTGGTAAGGATAGAGTAAGTTGATTCTTTTGGAATTTCAGTGGTCTGGATATGGTTATAAACATTTCTTTGTTTCTTTCTTTTTTTGGGTTTAGGCTTCGCAGAAACTAACTCAACAAACTCTCCCAAAATAAGAACTTCTCCCAAGTTATACCCATTTTCCTTGGGTGATTAATAATTAACAATTTAATTAAACCAAGGGTGACAGGAGGGGGAGGGATTATTGTGAATCTCGAAGGAATAATTATGGACAAACTCTCTTGGGGGCTTGGTAGAAAATCCAACAACCAGGCGAAAATGTATGATCTTTTCGTGGAGCTAATTTTATCACCCAAAAAGGGAATCAAAGATGTAACTATCCTAGATGACTGCTTCCTAATTATTTTCCATCTTAGAACAAAGACTCCCCCAATTGATAATTTGCCAAGTATGTTATTTGATCGCATAAATAGTATTCTAGGATATTTCTCTAATTACTCCCCCTACCATATTCTTTGAAGTCCCAATAGTGATGTTGACCTCTTGGCCAACAAATCCTACCTATTGGCAGAAGGACAAGTATAAATCAATATGATCATTGACCAAACTATCATCCCCTAATTCATGTCTATGAAGTATATTTATTACCGATCTCTCATCCCATGGCTTCTCCATTTATTTAAATTAAGTTAACCAGTGGAAATGTGTTCCCCCAATTCCTATACCTTCACTCCCCCCTCATTTATCAACATTTAATCATTAGCGTTGTTAGACTACAACTTAATTAGCATCCTCAAAAATATGGTGACATATGCAATTATGGAAGGAACCCTCCCGTTCCTAGCAATCGTGCAACCTATAGGGCTTGAATACATGAAAATGTGTTTCATTCATTAGCATTATCCATGGCTCTCATCATCCTTCGCTTATAATCTACGAATCTCATTTTAATTACCCTCTCCAACGTGCCATTCCCATGGGATATGAGGAATATTAGACAAGGGAGTGACGCAAAGAGCATGGTGAGTGAGGAAAATGTCTCTTCATGGAATGGGATACTAATTCTCCAAATTTGGGAACCTGGCTCAAGTGAGGTGAGTCTTTGTTGAAACTAAGTTAACTAGTGTAAATTTGATCCCCTAATTCCCATACCTTCACTCCCCCCTCATTCCTCAATGTTTAATCATTTGCGTCATTATACTACGACTTAATTAGCGTCCTCATAAATATGGTGACATCTGTAATGATGGAAGGACTCCTCCCGAACCGGACAATCGTAGCAACCTACAAGGCTCAAATACATGAAAGTGTGTGGCATTCATTGGCATTAACCATGGCTCTCATCATCTATGAATCTCATTTTAATTACCCTCTCTTGCGTGTCAATTCCATGGGATATGAGGAATATTAAAAATGGGAGTGACGAAAATACCATGGCGAGCAAGGAAAATATCTCTTCAAGGAATGGGAAGTTAATTATCTTGATTTGGGAACCTAGCTCAGGTGAGGCAAGTCTATAGTCATGCATGGAGATGTTATTTCAAATGGAGTTAAAATGGTGGATAGGAGACCCAAATTCCTCAATTTCAAATAAACAGGACCAGGCAAGGGTCATCGACTCTCTGAGTCATGATAGAAAGGTGTCTTTGTTTTGTTGAGCAGTGAACCCTTACGAATATTGGGAATTTTCTGTGGAGCTTCCATATGCTCTTTTACTTTTGTGGATTTCATATCTCAAGAGGAATTCTAGGATTGGTTGTGTCAAGAGTGGAAGGAACAATTTTTTTGTTGATTCAAAGGTAAAATTTTCCATTCTTGGCTCAATACCCTTCGGGCTCCATCGAACTGTAGGTTTTAACCCCGTACAGAAATTACCTGCATACGAATTCTAAATCACAGAAAAATAAACAATGCGAGAGCATAACACATAAAAACACATATGCACAGAGATTTTCCCCTAGATCCCAAAACCGGGACTACCAGCTTGATTTTTCATTATTGCTCCTTTCAATGTTACAATACATATTTATACATGCCGAAGCATCCAATACCATGGACTGAAAAACCATCACGTCCAATACCATGGACCAAAAAAACCATCGATGCAATACCATGGACCGAAAACCATCGCGTCCAAAAAACATGTGCGAAATTCATGCACAAAACCATAGGTGGGTTCGCCCAACCTAACATAGGGTCCAAAACCAAAATTTTCCGAGGCGCTGCCTCAGACCCCATAAAGTGGGGTTACGGTACGCCTCAAACCCCCTGTTAACTATGTGGAAAGAATATAACACAACCCAACAATCTCCCACTTGTTGTTTTCTTTCCACAGGGGGCCACAGGAGAGCTTAGTCATTTTTCCAGGCCTGAAATGCCCATTGTTTCTCTACACCAAGAGAACTTCTCAGAGCTCACAGATTTTGTCAATGCATCTGCAGTATTCTTCAAAGTGTCCACCTTTACCAGCAACACCTTTTTGTCTTCTATCATATCCCTCACAAAGTGATACTGAACATTAATGTGCTTTGTCTTTGAATGATAGGGTTCTTTGCCAAGAAACTGCACTTTGGCTGTCACAGTCTATCCTTATAGCTCCCTGTACTAACCCCATACTTGAACACAATCTCTGCAACCAAACTGCTTCCTTGCTTGCATGAGTGGCTGCCATGTATTCTGCTTTTGTAGTTGATAGTGCCACTACAAATTGTTTCTTACTCATCCAACTGACTGCACCTCCAAATAGGTTAAACACATACCCACTTGTAGATCTTCTCTGATCCAGATCTCCAGCCCAGTCTGCATCAACAAAACCACAAATATCCAACACTCTGTCCAATCCTGGTCTACCTTGGTAGCACAAACCATAATCACTAGTGCCACGCAAATACCTGAAATCCCGGTTCACTGTTGTCTAGTGCTCCTTCCTTGGTTTTGGCATAAACCTGCTCAATACTCCCATTGCATGTGCAATGTTTGGTCTAGTGTAGACCATCGCATACATCAGGCTACCGACTACACTTGCATATGGAACACGGGACATGTCCTCTTCCTCTTCTTGTGTCTTGGTATATTGTTCAACAGATAGCTTTACACCTACAGGAATAGGAACCTTCACCGGTTTACTATCCTGCATATTAAACCTCTACAATATTGTTTCGACTTACTTCCTTTGGTTTAACCAAAGCTTCCTCTTTGTCTGATCTCTTTTAATTTCCATGCCCAAAATATAGTTTGCAGCACCAAGATCTTTCATGTCGAATTTGGAGGAAAAATGGGTCTTCACATCCTGGATAATTTCTTTGTCATTTCCAACTAGCAACATATCATCCACACACAAGACCAGATAAATAACACGGTCACCAATTAATTTAAAATACACATAGTGATCTGCTTTGCTTCTGGTGAAGACAAGTCCCCGTATAAATGTATCAAATTTCGGATACCACATCCTTGGCGACTGTTTTAACTCATACAGAGACTTCTTTAACTTGCATACCAGTTCTTTCTTACCCTTCACCGTAAAGCCTTTAGGTTGCTTCATGTAGATCTCCTCTTCCAGATCCCCGTGAAGAAACATTGTCTTCACATCCATCTGTTCTACCTCAAAATCAAAATCAGTAGCAACAGATAAAAGTAATCTAATAGAAGCTACCTTGGCAACAGGAGAAAAAATATCACCAAAATCAATTCCCGGCACCTAGGAATAACATTTTTCTAGCAATCGAGATTTTTATTTCTCCACCTTTCCTTCTGCATTTGTCTTCTTCTTGAACACCCATTTGCTACCAATGGGTTTCCTTCCAACTGGCAACTCCACTAGATCCCAAGCCTCATTTTTGTGCAAAGATGTCATTTCATCAACCATGGCCTCTTTCTAGAGTTTTCCATCCTCTGAATCTATGGCTTCCTTCATAGTTCTAGGATCATCATCAGTAATAGATAAAGCAAAATTTGAACAAAAAGCAGATGGACTATACCTTTCTAGTTGCCTTCGTTCTCAAACTGATCTTCTCACACCCGGAGTTTGTGACTCTTCATCTTCTAATTCCTCCTCTGCTATAGAATCTGATTCTTCCTCCTTTAGCTCAAACTCTATCTTCATAGGTTCCTTTGGTTGGACTTCATGTTTAATAACATCTTTCACCTCTCTAAACACCACATCTCGACTGTACACAACCTTCCTTGTTACTGGTTCCAAAGCTTATAACCCTTTAAACCATCCTTATACCCAATAAAGATGCACTTTTCAGATTTACTATCCAACTTGGTTCGTTTCTCCTTTGGAACATGTACATATGCATCACATCCAAATACCCTCAGATGTGAAAGAGAGGGTTTCTTACCAGTCCATACTTCTTGTGCAGTCTTATCCTCCAACGCTGATGAAGGTGACATGTTGACCAAGTAACATGCAGTATCCACCGCTTCTGCCCAGAATTCTTGTCCTAACCTGGCACCACTGAGCATGCTTCTTGCCCTTTCCATCAACGTCTTGTTCATTCTTTTTGCAACTCCATTTTGCTGAGGTGTATATGGAGTAGTCTCCTGCTGTGTTATACCTCACTTCTTACAAAATTCTCCAAATTCCTTACTGCAAAACTCTCCACCATTTTCTGTCCTCAACGCCTTTATCTTCTTCTTTGTCTGGTTTTCCACTAGAGCCATAAATCCTTTAAACCTGTTAAAGACATCAAATTTCTTCTTAAGGAAATATATCCATGTATTCCTTGAGAAGTCATCTATAAATGATACATAGTACATAGACTTACCCAGTGATGGAACTTTCACAGGTCCAAACACATCACTGTGCACAAGCTCTAATATTTGTTTCGTCCTCTTACCACCAGAGGGGAAACTCACCCGATTCTGCTTCCCATATACACAATTTTCACAAAAATCAAAATCCAGAGAGCTATTACTCATACCTTCTACCATACCTTACCATGAAGTATTCAAAGGCCCTTCTCTCCAATATGTCCAAGCCTTTGATGCCACAACATGGTCTTCTCTCCAAAGACCACTAGATTTTCTGCTCCATTTTTCAGAACCAAGGACCTGTTGCACCCATCAACAAATGCTACCTTTAGCTTGTACAGAGTTCCCAATCCGAACGCCGCAGCACATTACCAGTGTCCTCGAACCATCGTTGCAGGTATCCTTCTCGAACATTGTCTTACACCGACATCATCCAACTGCTACAAAAATCAGATTTCCTGGCCAACGCAAGGAATATTTGCAGAACACCGAAGGGTTCTTAACCTTCCACCTTGCAACTTCACTTTAGTCTTTCCGCCGACCAATGATTCTAGTCTCCTATCAATCTCCTTAAGAAGACATCACCACCATCATATTTCTCATACTCGTAGAACCACTCTTTATGGGGAGTGAAGTGAAAGGATGCACCTGAGTCAATCAACCATGCCTCATGATCTACATGTGTACTTGAAGAAGCCAAGTACACATCCCCACCTTCATCTGAGGTGGTTTTCGCCTCTACAGAAGGAGCATCATCAGATCCCTTTGCTTTATCAGGAGCTTTAGATTTACACTCCCTTCTGAAGTGCCCTTCCTTTCCGCATTTCCAGCACACCACCTTTGTAGGTTTTCCTGGAGATTTAGATCTCCCTCTAGATTTAGATCTCCCACTCGATGACTTATTTTTGTTTCTGTTCTGGGACCGTCCTCGTACAGACAAGGCATCACCATTCTGGTTGTCCATACTTTTCCGTCTCATCTCCTCCGTCAGCAAGGCTGAGACTATTTCATCAAACTACAAAGCAGTTGCATTGCTACCTATTGCAATAACCAG
>APFE031735777.1:41184-52877 GCA_000404065.3 Pinus taeda | reverse complement strand
CATTTCCCCGGATTGCACGCGGGAGCCTGATCCTATTTGAAGTTGATTTGTGTTCAAATATCTTAAAACATGTACAACTTGCATCAACACCATGCACAGTCAAGGAAACAAAGTCTAAAGTCCACTCACAGGCTGAACAACAAAACCCAAACAACTGTCCCAAGACCCTATATAAAACCAATAATGCCATTTTCTCTGGCACTTGCCCAGGGTTTGGTCAGCGCTCCAGATAAAGATATAAAATTGCTTTTGCATTTGACCCCACAATCAACTTTCCATTAATACATGCAGATTGTAAATAGAACCCTTTGTCCCCTTCACAGTAACAACTTTTGACAAACAAACGAACTGCTGTGAACAATTTAAAAATTTTCCTTGAGTGATAACAGGAATAAATGATCTGAAGTCGACCATGTGAGAAATATTTTGATTACCGGTCATTAATGTATACCGTTAACAAACGCGAGACTACTCACCGATAATGATAATGAGCATCAAGGTACCCAGTACATACTAACAAGTGCGAATAAATGAGCTGAAGTCGAACACCTGTAAGAATCTATCGATCAGGAGAAAATGATGGTTTCCCATTGTCGATAGCGAAGGATCTGCCACTAATGACTGAAAACCCCAAGGTACTGCCAAATGGACTCTAGATCTTTGCCCCAGAGCAATGAGTCGGAGTCGATAGGGAAAGATCCACTAGAAGGAAGGCATTAAGGCATCCTTCATCAATCTAGTGCGAGTGTAAACCGTAGGCCAATAATGTGGAAGGAATCAGACGAAAAAAGATGTAGTAATCGAACCGAAGTACGTTTCCGGCGTACACAAGATGTAGCTAGCGCACGGCAAAAACCCTCTGAACCAACCAATAATGAAAGCTGACACAGAGGCGAGGTATCCACCAATAGGGTCAAATGGAAACCAAGGTACTGCACGAATCCCAATGTGTGATAAAGTAAGCTGACGTCGAACACAAGGGAAACCACTCAGTCAAAGACCCATGATACTGATCGATGTTGGGCACAAGGTAACCTATCAATAATGAAAATAGGGCCAAGTTGCAACTCTAGGCCTGCCCTCAGAGCAAGATGTCGTCGTCGATAAGGACAAGACCCGCCGGAAAGAAGTCAATGGGGACCTTCTCAAACCAGCACGAGTAAAGGACCAATATAACTGATGTGATGTAAGACATGATACTGACAACCGGGATGGCCGACTGAAAAATGATTCAAGAGACACCGCAGAGAGGCCGACTCAGGCTAACTTCCCTTGAACAAAAGCACGACTCAATGTGACTATGGCAGCATATGATGAATCTGTATAAGTTCGTCATGCAGGAGGCATGAACGAACCCTCAATATGATTGGAAGAGGTAACCAATCGGGGGAGAACTGACTCGATAACAATGGTTATGGCGAACCTAAGTCAAACTAAATCCCACCCAAACGGAGGAGACTTTGCTTTGAGTGCTTTGTTCAAGGGCAACATGACTGACTCTAGCTGCCAATAATAGATGGAAATACTGTCCCGTTCCCGCTCTTTTTAGAATATTTAATTTTTTTGTCTTTTTCTGTTAAGCTCGAAAAAGAATAAAAGAATTCTATGGTATAGTGGAAAGAACGAGTGTCAATGAAACAGATGATCTAGTTCCTGGGAGGGGAACATTCCTATGCTCAATCCAGGGAGGCGAAAACTGGTCGGTGACACTCAAAGGTATGTTCTTTCCACGGGTCGAGGTGTGTCAAGTTGCAGAAGTCAAAGGTATGCAAGGTTGATTTTTCAGTCATCATGGTCAAAAGTTGGCTTAAACACGAGTCCAAGTGAAGCCGGCTCTAGGCCAAAAGGTTCAAATGGTCAACATGCAATGCATCAGTACAACCATAATAGTGAGATTTGGAGCTATAACAAGTCTTACAACAGATGGCTTGGTGAGATTCAAGGACAGGATCTATGTGTCAGATGATAGTGAGCTCAAGAATCTTATTTTGAGGGAGTTTCATGTCAAGCCATATTCAGGTCACCTAGGATATCAGAATACATTGACATCAGTGAAGAATTTCTACTATTGGTCGAATATGAAGAAGGAAGTGGCATAGTTTGTGGCTAAGTGTTTGGACTTCCAGCAGGTGAAAATAGAATGTAAGCATCCAAGTGGGTTTCTTCAACCTATTTCAATTCTAGAGTGGAAATGGGAGGTCATTTCCATGGACTTCATCATAGGTCTTGTGTTGACATCGAGGCAACATGATTCTATAATGGTTGTGGTTGATATATTGAGCAAGGTAACTCACTTCATTATAGTAAAGACTACATATTCAACTAGTGAGATAGCACGGGTATTCATCAGGGAGATCGTGAGATTGCATGGTGTTTTGAAGAATATTATGTCAGACAAGGATGCTAAGTTCACTTCCAAGTTTTGGAAGGAGTTGTTTATAGGTTTGGGGACATAATTGGCCTTCAGCACAACTTATCATCCATAGAAATATGGACAAAGAGAGACGGTCAATAGGATTCTAGAGGATATTTTGAAGATGTATGGCATGCATCAATAGTGGAGGTGGGAGGAGTATCTTCCATTGGTCGTGTTTTATTGCAAGAATGGTTATCAGGAGTCACTGAGGATGATTTTTTTAAGGCCAACTATGGGAAGAGTTATAACAATCCCATCAGTTGGAGTGATCCAGTGAACAAGGTACTTATTGGACCAGACATGCTGGCATAAATGGAACAAAAAATACAAGTTATAAAGAAGAATCTAAGGGCAACACAGGATAGGCAGAAGAGTTATGTAGACCAACAAAGGGAATTTAAAGAGTTTTAGGTTGGGAAGCATGTTTATTTGAACATCAAACCCAAGAAGAGATCCTTGAGGATTGGATCATGTGCCAAGTTGGCACCATGGTATTGCGGGCCTTTTGAGATCCTTGAGAAGATTTGAACAGTAGCGTATAGACTTGCACTGCCTCCAACAGTGAAAGTCCATGATGTTTTCAATGTTTCCTTGCTTAAAATATATGTAAATCATGTTGATCATATTATTGATTGGTTTGTATTGTAGGTGGAACCGAAAAGGGAAGTCCAACGGGAATCTTAGTGCATATTACAGTGGAAACAACTCATGCTCAGGAACCCATTCATTAAGAAGGTTAAAATGAAGTGGACGCACTTTGGGCCAAATGAAGCTACATCGAAGATGGTTGATCAGATGTAGGCTATGTATCCTTCATTGTTTTCAGTGGAGTAAAATGAGTTTTGTAATTTGTACATATTTATGTATGGTTTTTATTGTAAATACCACAATGAGTTGTGTTATAAAGCTCCAATAAGCGGTATGGGTGTCATGTCATTATGGTTTTAATATTGTCATGTTTGTCATGATTGTTTTTCTTTTGAGCGGGCTATTATTGTAAATACTTTAATGAGTAGGGTTATAAAGCTCCATAGGTAGTATGTTTTTATTTCCAGCAATTTTGTTGGTTGTAGGTGACATAGAACACCGAGGACAGTGTTCCCCTAAGGAGGAGGGGTCTGTAAGAACCTCGAGTTAGTGAAATAACAGTTAATAAAGGAAAAATAAGACCAAGGTCAAGGAACATGTATTCCAAGTTGAATGTTGGGAAAAATATACTAGTGGGCATCACTTGATCTGATTATGGCTTAGGGTAAATTGGCAAAGGAAATGGAAAAGGATTTTAAAAGCAAAAATGGTATTTTTGGCACTTGATTTATGAAAAGAAAGGAAATTAGGAGAAAAGGGAGGTGAAAGGTCACAAGTTACATGTGAGGAGGAAATTGAAGGAAAATTAAGGAAAATGAAGAAATTAGAGGCATCAATAATAAAAATACATCAAAGTATCAATTGGTAGACTTTTGTCAATTCAGTTTTGGAATTGGTTTAAGAGAGGAGAAGAGAACCAAGAGGAGAAGGAAAGAAAGCAAGCAAAGAAAGGAAAAGGAGAGAAAAGGAAAGAAATGATCAAGAAAGGAAAATTTGGATAAAGAAGTTTCAGTAGGAATACTTGCACATAATAGGTTACATGTATGATTTCCTAGCTAGATTTGACTTGCATGGTCTATGAATGTTGGTATTCGATTCTTTTGTTGTCATTGGCATGGATTTTGTCAATATTCTACATTGGATTTTAGAATTTCCTTTCCATTTTTGGATAGCCATGGTGTGATGGGGTTCTTTCTTGGTTAAGCTTTATATCACCAGAAGGATCTGGATCCAGGTGAGGTAGTCTTAAGAAAATCCCAAGGGTTAGGGGTGGATATGGTTTTCTCCAGGAAGCCCTAAACAGGTGAGTGGAGACAGGAAAATTCCTCAAGGGATGGTAAGAGAATTTTGAGGCATATAAGGTTGGTTTGGCTTTTTCATCTCGGTAATAGTTTAGGTGAGATCACAGTATCATGAGGGTGGAGGTGGTTTAACCTCTGGATTCCCTTGGTTTTTTACGGATGGGTTTATCCCATGAGATCCAACATTCCTACTTGGAATATGGCACAATGGTGATTGGTTGAAAGAAATATTTGGTTCATCTGAATCTATGGTTGGTTGGTATGTGGAAGTCCTGGACCTGGTTGTCTTTTGCATATGCTTAACAAGAGCTATGTTTCTCTTACTTTTGATGAGTAAATTTACTTATTAGTACATGGCTTTAATGGTTGTTCTATCATTGTTATTTATCTATTTATATGGTAGTTATAAGCATGGTTTTTTGATAGATCTAAGTATGGCTCTTATCACATTTATTAATGATTGTGTTAGTTCATGAATGTATGACCTAATTTGTATTATGACATCTATTGTGAGAAGGAATTTATCCTTCTTGTTAAACCTCATATAAGTTTTTAGATCCTTATGTTTAGATTTGCATTCATGACCTCTAGGTTGTTTTCTTATCAATTCTTTAACAGAATGTCAGTTTTGGTTGGGAGAGGTTAAGTGAAGTCCTGGTTCATTTTTTGTCTTATAATCCTTGTTTCTATGTCATTCATCATTTCTGAAAGTTTCATTGAGTTTTGGGCAGAGGCAAGAGTCCTAGCCTTGCAAATGTGGCTCAGAATTCAAGGTCAATAGCATATGAATGACTGAAAAAGTGCACACTCACTCACAGGTTTTCCTATGGGAGTGACTGGAGGGATATTCTTCCTTGCATGCCTTAACATTGGAGGGAATGAGGCTCAACTTCAGTGAAAGAGAGAGTTATCTAAGGGGTTGGACACCTAGAGGAGTTGGGTTGCTCTTGGAGGTCTTGTAGCTCTTGAGGGAAGTTATTAAGGTCTTAAGTTGTCGAATCCATTTCTTTAAGGTCATATATAAGATTGAGTCTTATCATAGTGACCCTAAACTCATGTTTACCCCAGGTAAACTAGTGAAAGCGAGTAAATGTGGGAGGAGTGTATTTGATTTTGTTGGTAGCATGGTGTTCATGGAGGTGTTTCCTTCAGTTTTCTTGTTTTGGTAATGATGATGATCCTATGGTGATGTTCGTCACATGGTTTGTATGCATATCTTAATATATTGGTGGTGGTTATTCATGTACTAGTGATGTTCATGACCTAGTGTAGGAAACTAGTGCAAGAACTGATGGGTGACTTGTTACAACAATGTGTTTGTCTTTATGAGGATGTTTTCAAGGTGCTACAGTATGTTCCAAAGGTGTTTCAACTTATTTTAGAGGTGTTATAGCTTATGGAGGTGTTTTTTGAAGAGGGAAGGACTTGTTGGCACACTTTCCAACCTTATTTGTTATCCTTTTAAGTCAACCTCATAATGACACTTGGGAGACATGTTTTATCTACTTGCAAAGTTGTTACTGACCTTCGAAAAGGTTTGGAGATATGTATAGATGCTAGAGAAGGTGATCCAATAGGTGCTCGAGGTTCTAAGCTGAGGTTTTTTTTTTTCTTTTCCTTATGCTCTGCCCCACTCACTTCGATGTAGGCTTGTGCATGTGACTAAGAAGCTCCAATCATTGGGAAGAAATATTATGCATGTGATTGGTCAAGTTTAGCTAGTGTTGTCCATGTGACTCAGGTTTTTCATGAAAACCCTTTGTGTTCCTTGCGCAAATCGGATGAAAATTGTCATGGAAATTCCCAAATGCTTCTAGATTAAGTTGTAATTATCAAGAATGTTGGAATTATGATAGAGGTGTTGTCCTTGATGGCAACTCACTTAGATGAAAGATCACAGTACAGCAGGTTCACAGCAAAAAATTACAAATCAGACTACACAGAATGAAGAAAGAGAGGTATATGCAGGTTTACCTTGACCAAGCTACGTATACATGTAGGTTCACTGAACACAAGTAGCGTATACATACACATGCACTTTCACAGAAGAAAAAGCGCATATATCTTGGAAAAATAAGTTTTTAGTTGGAGGTATTTGGTCCATGGTATTTTGATCCATGGTATTGGTCCAAGGTATCTCGTCCAAGATATTGACCCTAGGTATTTGGTCAAAGGTATTGGTCCTAAGTGTTTTCGGTCCATGGTATTGAGAAAGGCCTAAAACTATAAAAGGAGGAGAAGATCATTAGGCCAGGGGTGCAAGCATCAAATATCTGATGAAGTGTGAGATCTAGCATGCAGGTTATTGGCTTATGGTGTTGTGCTTGATCTGAACCATGGATGAAACTTAGTGTTTGATGAAGGATAAGATCTAATGATGGATCGGGATCTTAAGGCTTGAAATGAATTATCACTATGTGGTTTGATCATGTATAGTCTAGATCTGAATACTGACACATGTGTTATTTTGTAAATA
Source organism: Pinus taeda (assembly GCA_000404065.3). Classification (NCBI taxonomy): domain Eukaryota; kingdom Viridiplantae; phylum Streptophyta; class Pinopsida; order Pinales; family Pinaceae; genus Pinus; species Pinus taeda. The sequence continues at coordinate 46,096 of APFE031735777.1, read as the reverse complement.
TTATGATCTGGGTATAACTGAAGTTTGGAATAGCTGCAGAATTATGAATTAATATTTGCAGATGTATATGCTGGTTGGCTTTGAGAAAATCATGTATACATGCAAGTTCAAAACATGGAAGTAGCGTATACCTTATAAAGTATGTTTCTGTTCGTTGTTGCAGAGATCTGGGTTCTGGTTTGGGTTCTGGTTACTGTATTCTGGTGACAGTATTCTGAATGATCCGATTGATTGTGATTTAACAATGGGTTGTCATTGATTCAGAAAGTGATGATTGAGTCTCAGTGATTGGTTGATGCAGATGTATTTGATGATTGAATTGTAGTTATGATGTTGTTGATGGATCCAGTCTGAAAATTTATGAAACGTGGTCCTTGGAGGAAGAAATAAGTTCTTAGCCTTCTGTAGGTTGCCACCTATGTACTAGTAAACATATCGGCTAGTACAAGAGTTAGGGAGTTGTAGCTCCCTTCTAGTAGAAACTGGATAATGAGAGAAGGTTGTAACCTTCTCCAGATAGAAGCCTATATACTGGTATAAGTCTGCACCAGTACAAGACTGTAATCATATTTTCTTATTACTAAAAGAAGACAGAGACGACAACAACAGGTGGTTTTCACCCACATTGGGTTTCCACCTTATATCTTGGTGTTCATGTGTGTTGCTTATATGTGATGCTTTATTCTGCTTTTACTACACTGTCTAATAAATCTCTAATATATTGGTTAAATTTCAATGCATGATAAATTGGGTAAATCAAAAGTTCTCTTCATATACGTTGGTTGCTTTAAGTATAGTCATGTATACATGCTAGTTCACTTAGCTGAAGTAGCATATATAAATCTGTTTGGGAAATTAAATTATTGATCTAATAATACTGATTCACCCCCCCTCTCAGTATTATTTCCAACAATTGGTATCAAAGCAGGTCCTTCAGAAGAAGCTTGATTGCTTGAAGGGAGATCCATCATCATGAGTAATCAAGAAAGCGTGGGATCCAGCAGAACGCCAATCTTTGATGGGAGAAACTTTGTCTATTGGAAGATAAGAACCACAACCTATCTACAATCACTTGGAACAGATGTCTAGGAAATCATGGAAGGAGGATATACATTTCCATTAGCAATTCCTACAGATACAGTAGGTAAAAAGCAATATGAAACCAATGTCAGGGTTGTCAATACATTATTGGGAAGTCTGTCACAATTAGAGTTTGTCAAATTTGTGTAGCTCAAATCAGCCAAAGAAATATGGGACAAAATCATTCTAAGCTACAAAGGAAACTCTCAGGTAAAACGTGCTAAACTGCAAACTCTCAGAATTCAAAATGAAACTCTTAAGATGCACAATGATGAAAGTATAGCTAGTTACTTCTTACGTATAGATGAGGTTGTTAATTTTATGAAGAATCTGGGTGAAGAGATAAAGGAAGTTATCTTAGTTGATAAAGTTTTAAGATCCTTGTCTGCTAAATTTGAATCAAAAGTATCTACCATAGAAGAAAAACAAGATCTATAGATTATCAATATGACTCAACTTCATGGAAGCTTAACTGCCTTTGAGATGAGAAAAGGAGGCCCATCAGATATGAGAGAAACTGCATTTAAAGCTTCATCAAAAGGAAAGGAAGAACTCAATGAATCAGGACATATTTCAGAATAAGATGATGAAGTAAACTTTGTCAAGAAGCTTCAACGGCGTTCCGGAAGATTTAGAGGTAAACTACCCTTCAGATGTTTTTCCTGTAGTAGAGTCAGTTATTATGCTACCAAATGTCCTCATAAAGATAAATATGATAAAGGGAAGGAATCTGCAAAATGGAATAGAAAACAAAGTGTAAGTAAAAAGAGTTACTATACTCATGAAGATAGTGATGGTTTATCAAATAGTTATGAAGATAAAAATAGTAATGACTATAGACTTTTAATGGCTTATTATGATGATAATTTTTGGGATGCTTTAGAAGAAGATGACCTTCATGAAGAAATCTCTAAAATCAAATATTTTTAAAGAAAAGAATATGATTATAGATACCGTGACATACCAACTTGTTGAAAGAAAAAAACACAACGAAAAACTAGAATGTGAAATTGTGGGTCTAAGAAAGGATCTTGAGAAAACAAAATCTCTCAATCTTAGATTTGCTAAAGGATCAGAAACCTTAAATGAAATTATCAAAGTGCAACATTCTCCTCTGATAAAGACGGGTCTTAAATATACTAAAGAAGCATCTCAATCACAGAAGTCGTCAACCTCCACTAAAAGCTATCTTGATGCAACAAAGAGCAATGAACAGTATGAAAATCGTCAACAAAGGCATAAAGAAGATCACCAAGTAACTCAGGCTCAATTTGCTTCAAGGATGAACAAAAGCCAAAGCCAACCTCAGGTAAATCATACTCAATTTACTTCAAAGATGAATATCAATAGAAACTACAATCACCAAGTCAATAGATTCGATAATCGCAGGAACTTCTTTAATGGTCAATGTTTCTCATGTCATAATTTTGGACACAAACCTACTCAATGTGTTGCTTACAAAACCATCATGACTAGAGAAGCACGAAATCAAAGGAATGTGAAGGGATCAAGAAATGTTCCTATAATAACTTCTCTCTTCTTGAAAATGAAATAGAATGCTCAATCTGTAACAACTTTGGCCATAAAGAATCTGAATGCAGGAGCAAATTTCGGAAAACATCTCAAAAGGAGCAAACCCCATTAAATCCCAAAATATGGAGAAGGAAAGAACCTCAAACAGAAAGATGTGGTATAGCCTTGTATGCAGAAGGACAAGAAAATCAGTGGTACATCGATAGTGGATGCTCAAAACACATGATAGGTGACAAAGAAAAACTTCACTCATATCATGCCTTAGAAAAGGAAAAGAATGTCTCATTTGGAAACGACACTCCTTTTGTCATAAAATGTAAAGGCTCTATTTTCTTGAAAGAAAAGGTTAAAGCCAGGAATGTTATGTATGTAGATGGTCTAAAGCATAACCAGTTGAGTGTCAATCAAATGTGTGATCAAGGAAATGAAGTGGTGTTTCGATTAAACAGATTTGTTGTTCTTGAGCTTGATACAGGAGAAACCGTGATCAAAGGTACAAGAACTCCAAACAACTTATACATACTCAAGTGAGGACAACAACAGTGCTACTTAAGAAAAAATGATGAAAACTGGCTATGGCATATAAGATTGGGACATCTAATATTTTCTAAAATAAGAAAAGCATGCAGATTCCAGGTTGTTCGTGATCTTCCAGATACCAGCATTCCTGAAAATACAATATGCAAACCATGTCAATTCGGTAAGCAAACTAGATCTCAGTTCATTGAAAATGAAGGTTCATGTAGTAAGCCTCTTGAACTTGTTCATATTTATTTATGTGGACCATCAAGGAAAAGGTCACCTCGTGGAGAAGAATATTTTATTTTTTTCATTGATGATTTTTCCATAATGTGTTGGATAGGTCTTCTAAAGCATAAAGACAAAGCATTTGAAAAGTTTAAAGCCTTCAAAGCTTTGGTTGAAAATGAATCAGATCTAAAATCAAATGCCTCAGATCTGATCAAGGAGGGGAATTTACCTCAGATGAATTCTTTGACTTTTGTGAACAACATGGAATAAAAAGGCAGTTCTCCACCACAAGGACTCCTCAGCAAAATGGAGTGGTAGAAAGAATGAACAGAACTATTCAATAAATGGCTCAAGCTACGCTAAATGAATTCGGAACTTCAGCAACCTTCTAGAGTGAAACTGCATTCGTCGCCGTAACTATTCTCAACCAAGCAAATGTTTGGGTAAATAGCACTCAAAATCCACATGAACTTTGGTATGGTAAGACTCCTACGGTAAAATACTTTAAAGTTTTTGGAAGAAAATGTTATATCAAAAGGATTGATGAAAAACTTGGTAAGTTTGAGCCCAGAGCAGATGAAGGTATTCTTCTTGGTTACTCATCCCGAAGTAAAGGATATAAATGTTATAATAAAAGACTTGGAAAAATTGTTGAAAGTATTGATGTTGTACTTGATGAAGCATGCAAAAATCCAAAACAGGTAAAAACTGAAGATTATGACAAAGAAGATGGGGATTATTTTCCCACATCAAATCACAATGATTCTAAAGAAGAAACCAATGAAGCACCAGAAGAAAAGATTACGGTAGAAGAAAAGACTCCGTCCAGGTATGTTCAGAAAAATCATCCAGAAACTCAAATTTTAGGGGAAAAAGAGACAAGTGTACAGACAAGAACTATTACAGAAACCTCAAGCTATCTAGCATTACTATCCTCTACCGAACCTCAAAATATAAATGAAACATACAAAGATGAATGTTAGGTCAAGGACATAAATGAAGAACTTGAGCAAATTGAAAAGAATAATACTTTGGAATTAGTTCCTAGAACTCATGATAAAATATCATAGGAACTAAATGGATATTCAAAAACATGCTGAATGAAAATGGAGAAGTTATTAGAAACAAGGCCAGACTTGTTTGTAAAGGGTATGCTCAACAGGAAGGTATAGATTTTGAAGAAACTTTTGCACCTGTTGCTAGACTTGAAGCCATAAGGATGTTTCTTGCTCTTTCTAGCTTTCAGAAATTCAAAGTATGCCAAATGGATGTAAAATTTTCTTTCCTTAAAGGAGATTTAGAAGAAGAATTCTATATTGAACAACCAGAAGGATTCATTCTTGGAAATGATGCAAAACTTGTATGCAGACTCAGAAAGGCTCTCTATGGTCTAAAACAGGCTCCAAGGGCCTGGTATTATCGCCTTGACAAATATCTACACCAACAGGGTTTTTCAAAAGGGTCAGCAGATAGCAATCTATATACAAAGATTGACACTGATAAATTGCTAATAATTGTTGTTTATGTTGATGATATCATTTTTGGTAGC
>APFE031735777.1:26251-40799 GCA_000404065.3 Pinus taeda | reverse complement strand
CAGATCCGTGATTGGCAGTCTGCTTTATCTAATAGGTACCCGACCTGACATCATGCATGCAGTAATAATAGTTGGAAGATTCCAAGCAAATCCAAAGGACTCACACCTTCAGGCAGTTAAAAGGATTTTCAAATATCTTCAAGGAACACAAAACTTTGGTTTACGGTATCCTAGAGATACAGATCTTACTCTTCATGCATATACAGATGCAGATTGGGCAGGAAGTGTTAATGACAGAAAAAACACTAGTGGTGGTGCATTCTATATGGGTTCTAGGTTAGTGTCTTGGTTCAGCAAGAAACAAAGTTCAATTGCGTTATCTACAGCTGAAGCAGAATATGTGGCTATTGCATCTTGTTGCACACAACTACTTTGGATGATACAAACACTGCAAGACATTCAGCTCACATGTACTCCACCCATCTCCATTCTATGTGATAATACAAGTGCCATCAGTATTTCAAAGAATCCAGTCGTGCACTCCAAGACCAAGCACATACCCATCAAATACCATTTTCTACATGAAAGAGTGCTTGAACAAAAGGTCAAATTGGAATATGTTCCCTCCAAAGAATAGGTTGTTGATATATTCACTAAACCACTACCCAAAGAGACATTTGAATATCTCAGACAGAAGCTGGGAGTAGTTGCTGCATCATCATGCTGTTAAATCAAATTTTTCAGAAAAAGGTGGTTATACGCATGTTTCCTAAAGTGAAGTCGCGTACACAAGTGGGTTTCTGTGGGTCAAGGAGCATATTTTTTTCAGGCAAGAAAAACAGTGGGGCAGGCTCTGATATGGGTGCTCTGACTGATATTGATGATATGCTCTATTCATTAATTTTATCTTACTAACAAAGATGCCTTGATCTTTGACCTGTTAACAATGCACATATAGCACCAGTTCAAGGGGAGCGTTAGCCTTCACGTACATTCAACATTGCTGGCATTATGGTTGCTGAGTACAGTTATGGCTTCAGATATTTATACCATTGGCTGCTCAAGTCATGTAAAAGTCTAGGGTGTGATATGTCTTCTCATACATTTGAATGCGTCCTCTTAGAAAAATGATGTAATTTATATCCCCACTTTACATGGGATGGATGATGTAACATGTCTAGTTTTTGTCATGTATAAACAATTGGTATATCCCCGCTTGGTTGGGTGAATGAGTCAAATTTGGTATATCCCCACTTGGTTGGGAGATGGATGTATGTATGAGTCATTGGTGATGTATGTATAGAGTCATGTTATTCTTTTAGAAAATATTTTTGCAGACTTTTCTTGTGCTCAGGGGGACCATGGACTCAATCATGGTAGCTCAATTAGTACATTTCAGCATATCAGAAAATTCAGCATGTACTCAGGGGGAGCATGATGTATTTCAAAGGGGGAGCATGACCCTTTGCCCTTGTTGTGAAAGGGGGGGAGTGACTTGGTATTGTTGTTGCCATCAAGTCCAAAGGGGGAGATTGTTGGCATTATAATACAGGTGTTGTCCTTGATGGCAACTCACTGAGATGAAATATCACAGTACAACAAGTTCACAACAAAGAATTACAGATTAGACTACACAAAATGAAGAAAGAGATGTATACGCAGGTTTACCTTGACCAAGTTGCATATACACACAGGTTCACTGACCACAAGTAGCATATACATACACAGGCACTTTCACAGAAGGAAAAGCGTGTATATCTTGGAAAACTAAGTTGTTGGTTTGAGGTATTTGGTCCATGGTATTGGTCCAAGGTATCTAGTCCGAGGTATTGACCCTACATATTTGGTCCAAGGTATTGGTCCTAAGTGGTCTTGGTCCATGGTATTGAGAAAGGCCTAAAACTATAAAAGGAGGAGAAGATCATTAGGCGAGGGGTGCAAGCATCGAATATCTGATGAAGTGTGAGATCTAGCATGCAGGTTATTGGCTTATCGTGTTGTGCTTGATCTGAACCAAGGATGAACCTTATCGGTTGATGAAGGATACGATCTAATGATGGATTGGGATCTTAAGGCTTGAAATGAATTATCATTATGTGGTTTCATCATGTATGGTCTAGATTTGAATACTGACGCATGTGTTATTCTGTAAATATTATGATTTGGGTATAACTAAAGTTTGGAATAGCTGCAAAATTATGAATTAATATTTGCAGATGTATACGCTGGTTGGCTTTGAGAAAAACGCTTATACACACAGTTTCAATACATGGAAATAGTGTATATCTTATAAAGTATGTTTTAGTTGTTTCTGTTTGTTGTTGCAGAGATCTGGGTTCTGGTTTGGGTTCTAGTTACTGTATTCTGGTGACAGTATTCTGAATGATCAAATTGATTGTGATTTAACGATGGGTTGTCATTGATTCAAAAAGTGATGATTGAGTCTCAGTGATTGGTTGATGTAGATGTATTTGATGATTGAATTGCAGTTATGATGTTGTTGATGGATCCAGACTGAAAATTTATGAAACATGGTCCTTGGAGGAAGAAAGAAGGTCGTAGCCTTCTGTAGGTCGCCGCCTACGTACTAGTAAACATATCGGCTAGTACAAGAGTTAGAGGGTTGTAGCTCCCTTCCAGTAGAAGCTTTAGAATGAGAGAAGGTTGTAACATTCTACAGATAGAAGCCTACATATTGGTATAAGTCTACACCAGTACAAGATTGTAATCAGATTTTCTTATTATTAAAAGAAGACAGAGATGACAGTAGTAGGTGGATTTCACCCACATTTGGGTTTCCACCTTATATCTTGGCCTTCATGTGTGTTTCTTATGTGTGATGCTTTATTCTGCTTTTACTACACTATCTAATAAATCTCTGATATACTGGTTAAAGTTCAATGCATGATAAATTGGGTAAAATTAAAAGTTCTCTGCATATACGCTGGTTGCTTTAAGTATAGTCGTGCATACACTCTAGTTCACTTAGCTAAAGTAGTGTATACAAATCTGTTTGGGAAATTAAATTATTGATCTGATAATATTGATTCACCCCACTTCTCAGTACTATTTCCAACAAAGAATGGTTTGAAAATATCCTTCAATGATGTGAACACCTATAACGCACTCATCCCACATTTACCCAAGTAATTGGCCAACTGAGGTTATCATGCGACGAGAGGCCCCTATAATGGGATTCAAACTCCTAAGTGACCTTAAGGAAGTGGAATCGATGTAAACACACCATAAAGACCTTCCACTTTAGTAGCAGAACTCCCAAGAGCCATCCCAACCACTCAAGTAACTAGCCCCTAAGACCAACTGAAGTTGTATACCATTGAACCCTCAGACACTCCCTTGATATGGAGAAGAATGTGTCCAGGAGGCTTTGGACACTCCCATAGAATGGTTATGCATGTGTCTAGGGACTTTTATACCTAGTATTGTGCCTGCACCTCTGGGACTTGAGCCACTTTTTCAAGCCCAGAGCCTAGGTCATTGTCCGGAACTCAATGGCACTTTTGGAAATGAATTTACACAACATAACAATGATGAATTTGAAAAAACAAGGAAAAGTTCTATATTGTACCCCTACTAGCCGTGACAGGTATTTCACCAGAGACATCAAGAATTCATTTCTAACTTTGGTTGAATTGATAGAGTTAATTTCAAACTGTAAAATTGAATCTATATGCATCATTGAGACTTTGAAAATAATTACAAGTGTTGAAATTTGTCCTTTGTCAAAAATTACAAGTTTAAGTAGATTATTTGAATTGTCCTTTTTCCCTTAATTTTCTTGATTTTTTATTGTGCCATTTGTCTAAGCTTATACAATTTCTTGAGGACTGGAAATTGCATTGGAATTTTTTTATTAGCCTACATTTATAATAAACCCCACCTTAACTATACCAGTAACTAGGGAAATTACTATGTTAACCCGGTTCTCAAGATTTTCTTATGAGAATAGGGTAAAACATTTTTTTCATATGTATAAATTTACATGCATATTCCGAGTGAAACCTTAGAAGAACTATAAATAACTATGGAAGTTTGGATTTATGCCTTAAGGTTTTCTTAAGACTTATACCAAACTGATTTCAAGTGCTCTAATCTAGGTTTTTATGGTTTATTGGAAATCATACATGCTATATTATGATGTGTATATGCATTGTAAGGTCGGTGCAAGTTAGTGTTGAAAGGCAGGTTGTTTCTCCAATGTGGAAAACCACCTCTAGGGTTTTTACTAAGTTTCTTAATTATATAAAACCCTAACTCTAATCAACACTATTTTAAATCACATATTGACCTTAGCTTTCGTGTATGTGTCAACTATACGATGTTGGGGTATGTTATACATCATAAAAATCATGAAATAAATGTTAATTCCTGAGACCTGATCATTGGTAGCTTCATGGATCATGAGAAACGTATTGGTCCTAGTTTCTATATGCACTACATATATGATATAGGCTAATGTTATATTTACATAAATGGATGAATTCCAATACAATGTTAAGGATAGTTCTCTTTTATGCCTCAAAGTGCCTTAGATTCATATGAAGACTCTTAGTTTATTTCTCTATTTCTTCTATGCTCAATGCATTTCTGAGTGCAACTCGTTTTCTCACTATTCTTTAGCTAGCATGTCGGGATTTTTTTTTTGTTAGTTGGGAATGCCAAGGCAAATGTCGATAGTGGGAAAAATTCAATTTCCATTCTATCATTGCCAAATTGGGATGAAAATTGTTGTTCTATATGTTGGTCCAAACTAGCTTTAGTACATAAGGTTCCTTTATGTTTGTCAATGTGTTCATACCTAGGTCCCATCCCATAAAAAGCATGACGGGTGCACTCAATGATGTGTGACGTTCAACTGTAAAAAATGGGTTAGAAACAAATCAATTTTTGGCATGTTCAAACTTCAGAAATTGAATTTTCTTAAGTAATTCAAAATTCTATGACGGCTTAAGTTTGATATACATGGATGAAACAAGGGAAGGAAATCACAGAAAGCCTCCATGTAGAACTCACATCTCCTTGTCCTCTTGAAGGAATGTTATGTGACATTTCTCCTTACGAAACATTCAGTGATGATTAGCTTAAAAAATAAACCTAAATAGTGTTTAAATATTTGTAACGCATTTAAAAAAATAAAATAAAAACTGTATTATGACCAAAAATAGCCATTTCATTGGAATTTCGATGACTATTGACCTGGGAAACATTGTCCAACTAGAAAAATATTGACTTTTAAAACACCAGTATTCTGATAAATAGATAATTGACTTGGTCAAATGTTGGATATCTGACGAACCTTTAATTTTCATCCCATATCTAACAAACAAAATTATCGTCAGATATATGACTAACATATCATAAGATATCTTATCGTAATTGTGTTTCTCGGAATCTGACAAATGTCAAGGCTTTAAAAAATAATACATAAAATATTTGCAAGTAAAATATCATTGTATGATTGATCTATCATAGTACAATGTTGAATTTTCCTCCCATACGGACTAATGGGGGTTAGGGGTTAAGGGTCAAGAGTTAAAAGGATAAGGGCTAAGGGCTTATGGGGTTCATGGAGTTTAGCTTAGGGGTTAGTGGCTTCAAGTTTAATGGGTCAAGAGGTTAATGGGTTATGAGTTATGAGTGTATGAGTTAAGGGATTGTGGCTTGGGGGTTAATGGGATAGGGAATTTAGTGGTTATGAATTAAGGGCTTATGGATTGTGATAAAGGGGCCACTAACCCCCTTATCACCACTATTGGGGGTTCCCCTATTAATTTCTCTTGTTTCCTTCCCTCCAGGCCTCTTAGCCCATATGGAATTAGGTCATAAGTCACCTTCTCATTCTCTAATGCTAGCATTATAGATATTACTAAACCATGTTTGGACCTCCCCTTTCACCATTAATACACAAAAAAATACCCCTCCCACCTTTTTGGTCATACTATTCAACTTCAGCTAATGTTATGAACTCCCAAATTTGGTCCCAATTCCCTTACAACTACCCCTTGGATATAGGCTTAAATGGATTAGGGTTTATGGGTTGTGATAGGGGAACACCTAATCCCCTTATCACAACTATTGGGGGTTCCCAAATTAATTTCAATTACATGATATAAAAGAAAATTTGAGAGAAAAAGACAAGGAACTTGGAAAATTTAAAGTAGTTGTTAAAGAATTAATGGAATGAAAAGCTACCATGGTGGTGGGGAAACAAAATGGTGGATTTAATCCAAAACCATCCAACAATGCAAGAATTACATGTATAGAATACTTAATTTTTTATATATTCTTGACCTATGTTTGACAATAAGGTTGAGTTTGATCTATGTTTTATCCTCTTAATCTATCTTCTAGCCCCACATATGTTTAGAGTATTAGTGTAATTCTATTTAGAGACAAGCCATTCCTAAATAACAAGGTGGTATTCTCACCAGATCAAAAAGGGAGATCCAATTGTAAGATGACCTTATTTAGCTTTGTATTGAAGGAACAAAAAAGGGGTCAAAATAGGATGAACCTAGATATGGATAACTTGAATATTGCACCATTCATGTAGTTAAGAACTATTTGTGTCAGTTTCAAATAGAATTAGAGTAGACTGAGGGAATTTGAATGTTGTTTTGAGCAACTTGTGGAAAAGACCTTTGAGAAAAAATGTAAACTTGCATGGGATTATTACCCATACGTTTGGTAAGAGAATGGACCAATGTTAAAGGATGATGATAGCTAAAGGGGCATCCTTATATCGTCTTCTTTCTTTTGAGTGGACATGAATTACATTTGGGTCATGAATGGAGATGAAACTTACTTTATTCCTATGAACTTAGATGTATTTATCGACACTAGAAGACCATATTATTTCCCTTTGAAATAAAATATGAGGAGGATATTTGGGAGAAATGTGAATGTCCATAAAATGTAGATCACATTTGGGGACTTTGTGGCTCTTTTCCTTAGACTGTGGTAGTGCTTAGAGGTTGTCTTTGGAAGGGTTAGTAGACAAAAACATAACATGACCAAGAATATTAGTGATGGAGCACCTATGGTTTAGGAGAAAGGCTTTAAGGGATCTAGGATTTAAGCGGTTTAGGAGTCACGGGTTAATGATAAAGGGTTAGGGCTTATCAGGTTTAGGGGTTAGGAGTTTAAGGGCCAGTGGTTGAGGTATAGGGGGCTTAGGGGTTAGTGGTTAATGTCTTAGTGGTTAAGGGCTTCAAGGTCTAAGGGTTAAGCACTTAGGGCTAAGGGGTCATGGGATTTAAGGGTTAAGTGCTTAAGGGTTATGGGATTTAGGTTTCAGCGCGTTAAGGGGTTTAAGGGTTAGGGGTTAAGGGTTAAGGTTAGGGGATTAAGAGGATAAGGGGTGAGGGATTATGGGGTTTAGGGATTCTAGGTTAGAGGTTATGGATTAAGAGGTTAGTGGCTTAGGTTTTAAGGGATCAAGGGGTTAATTGGTTATGAGTGAGTGTAAGGGTTAAATGATTATGGCTTAGGGAATATGTAATTTAGTGCTTAAAGGTTAAGGGTTCATGGGTTGTGATAATGAGGCCCCTAATCCCCTTATCACAACTATTCAGGGTTCCCCTATCAATTTATCTTGTTTCCATCCCTCTAACCCCCCTAGCCCTTATGCCATGAGGTCCTAAGGCCCCTTCTCATAATCTAATGCTAGGATTATAGATCTTAGTATACCATGCTTGAACCTATCACTTCTACCCATCCAAGCTACTCTTAAGTCCCCTTGCCCTGTTCAATACACCAAAGTATCCTCATCCCCAAAAATGCATAAGAATTGAACATTTGGAGGCAGTCATTCAACAAGAACCTCTACAAGTTTAATTCTAATGAATTTTGGGAGGGCAGGGGAGGGATGTCTAAACTGCTTCCAAAAGTTACATTGTCATTAGTTTTAAGGATGGTTTAGGGATTCTAAATCAGCGATTAAGGATTAAGGGGTTAGTGGCTCAATATTTAAGGGATAAACGGGTTAATGGGTTATGGTTTATGAATGTAGGGGTTAATGTATTATGGCTTGGGGGTTACAGGAATAGGGAATTTAGTGGTTATGGGTTAAGGGCTTATGGGTTGTGATAATGGGGCCTATGATCCCCTTATCATGACTATTGGGGGTTCCCCTATCAATTTATCTCGTTTCCTTCCCTGTATGCCCCCTAGCCCCTATGCCATGAGGTCCTAATGCCCCTTACCATTCTCTAATGTTAGGATTATATATCTCAGTAAACCATGCTTGAATATCTCACTTTTACCCATCCATGATACCCTTATGTCCCCTTGCCCCATTCAACACCCCAAAATATCTGTCCCCCAAAAAATTCATGAGAACTGAATATTTAGAAGTCATCATCATTTAAGCAACAACTCAAAATTTTAAATTAATGAATTTTTTTGGCGGGGCGGGGAGGCGGGGGAGGGGGGGGGGGGGGTGTTGTACCAAACTACCTCCAAAAGTTACATTATATGACTTGCAAACCACCCTTAAAAGTCAAGAGAATTGAACTTGTGGAGGTGGTTTTGGACACACCTCTTCTCCCCAAATTCATGAGAATTGAACTTTTAGAGGCGGTTATTAAATTACCGTCTCCAAATGTTCAATTTTCATGACTTTTTCTCTTTTTTTTTGGATTGGGGGTTTCAAAAACCGCCTCCAAAATTCAAATACTCGTGAATTTTAGAGGGGGGTTTTCAAAAACACTACCATGAAAAAATTATTTTGGGGCAGTCATTGCCCCCCCCCCCCAAAGTTTAATTTTCATGAATTTCTAAAGTGGGGGTTTTCAAACAATTGCCATGAAAAATATATGCTAGATCTAAGACTTTTGTGATCAATAGTTTAGAAAATAGTCTTTGGGGTAAATCACATCATAAGTATTGGGTCGACATTTCGAACTAACTAATATGGTTCATCCTCAGGAAAAGGTGAGAAATCATATGATCTAAGAGAATAAATAGCATGGACGCATCATTGTCCAGTGTTAGCCATTGGTGAAGAAAACTTAGAGATTAGTCGTTATGTAATAATTAATTATTAATTATCGAAAATGTCAAAGTATATTAATATAAATAATATTATAATCTAAGGAAAATAATATATTTAGGGGAAATAATTTAAAACCCCCTCCAAAATCCATGAGGAAACGCTTTTAGAGGTGGTTGTTAGGAAAACCGCCAAAATTTTTCAAATTTTCATGTCTTTCAGGGCTCGTACGGAGGTCTGATGTCTCAAATCCAAAGCTCGCACAAAATTAAGGTTTCTTCTCTAGAGGTTGGAACAAAATTGGGAAATTACATCCCTGAATGCATGCATGCTATGGGAAAGACAACATCCATGAAGCTATAGATGCTCACATGCTATCCTGAAGGGAGCGTCCAGGGCTTTGGCTATAGTTGACTATCATCCAAGGTTTTCTGAAGCTAACAGAAGTATTAATCTAGTTTTCTTTGATATATTCTACCACTGTAAGCATGTTTCTAATTTTTTTGGGTTGTATTGCTGATAATATTGTATTGGGATAATTGTACTCTCTGCTGAACATTTTATGACGATATAATAAAGAAGAATTTTAAAGGGTTTCACCCTTGTGGGGTCTTTCCCTGGTCTTTGACTAAATTAGGTGTTGATGAGCCTCATCATTAGGTAATTATATGGGCCCTAATTCCCCTCCTAGCTTAGTCAAACCAACTATTCTCATAACTTATTGCATACTTTTTATTATATTTTCTTTATGAGATGAATTAGAGTTGGATATTTTGCTTTGTGGTCTAATGTGCATTTAATGCAGGATTAAAAGATAAAAGCAAGGAATTTTGGCAAAGTCATTTGTTAAAACTCGAATGGGACAAGGGAGAGGAATTATAGGAGGTAAATCTTCCTCATTTACTACCCCTCCATTCGAATATTCCTCCATCAGCTCAGATTGCAAATAGCCAAATCATGAGAACTAGAAGGCAGTCAAGCAAGTGAAAGACAAAGCACCATTTTATCTCAAGTTTGGGAGCTGAGCCTCCCCAATTTTAAGGAATTCATTGGAGACTTTAGATGTATAAGTAGAAAGGCCTAGGACCTTAGTAGGATTCAGATTTTTTATTGTAAAACTCTACTCTATTTTTGAGCTGCAAGACTTGTGACAGTTTTCGATGTAATCCATTGTTTTGATAATAAGAATGAGTTTTGTTTTGAGCCAACACTGAGTTAACTCAGAGGGCTGAAGCTCTTGGGTTAGGGCCCAACCCTAGTATCCAAGGCTCCTCTTTATTGTACATGTATGTTAGCATAGATTCATAGTATAATTGTTCATTTGCTTAAGTAGTTGCATTTCCATTACAGCATGTATATTAGATTGGTTGTATGTTAGTTTTCTTCCAATTGTGCCTTCTTTCAATTAGAAGGTTAGCAAGGATAAAAAGGATTTCCATAAGGTTGTCAGCAAGTGTCTCGACCTCAATTCCTCCCTCTGCGACCATGACTTGAGGAAGAGACCCTTCAACAGCCCCAAAAACACAAATTTCTAGTTCTTTCATGAGCTTTGGAGTTTGTTGTCTTGATTCAGTATCTGGTTCATTCCATTGTCATCTTTTTCCATTACTCCATTTCTACAATAAGATCTCACTCATTCTTTCATTCCCTTTAGCACTCTCTTCATGCATGATATAGGAAATTGATTCATGCTTTTCTAGGTTATGGAAATGTATCTTGTTGCATAGTTCTTGGGAAACACATATGTTTTAAGCATAGAAGGTACTTCAGGATGAGACCCAGACTTCATCACCAGCAACCACCCTCCACTTCATCCACCCTAACCATCTCTTGCACCACCATCACCCTCACTATTTTTTGTCATTTTTTTATTGAAATTCCCTTAGATACCTTGAGTGAATCTAGCCATCTCTGATCTTGCATATTGACTCCTGAGTGTTCCTAGACCTTATAACACCTAATCTCACTGATCACACACGTTTTCCAAGCTTCCCAACACCTTCAAAACCTCACAATTATCTCTCGGTTGTATCTTGTAGGTTTTCTGTAATTCCTACAGGATCATCCTGTAGGTTTCTAGTACATCCTGTAGGTTTTCCTGAAACAACCTATTTTGAGGCCGAATTGATGGAGAACCTCTAGGAAGTCACAAAAATCCTCCTAAGACCCTTCCACACCATCAAACCACTCCATAAGCCTTTTAGCCATCCTGAATCGCCTTCCATCCACCTTTCACATCCACAAGAACAATTAATTTGCATACTTGATTTTGCCTAAAAAAGGTAAAAACAGATTTAGCTTAGTTTTCTTGATTACACATTAGTATGGTTTGGTGCTCTTTACTTCTGTAGCTTAGATAGCAGCATTAGGTTAGTGTTGATTTAGTAATTCTGCTTAGCATAATTTTTTAAATGGTTAATTAGTATATGGTGTGACTTAACCTTACATGTTGTTTTCTTCATTACTGCAGTAGAGTAGCTCTCTTAGAACAAATTTTCTCTTATTCCATCAAAGAATCAAGCTTCTTCTAACTCTATAGAAGTCTGGCTTATAACCCGTAGGGTCTCTCGCCAGATGAACAGTGACAACAGTCACGACCTTCACTTTTACTTGTGCATATAGCACTGCCACCTCCAACTTTGTACAAAACCTGGGTTGATAAGTAAAGCTGGTAGCCCAGGAGTTGCAACATCCTTGCTGCTATATTGGCGCTTATCAATTTTTTTCACCGTTGTCAAGGAGGTGTCTGAGTAGAATTTGATTAATTCTTTCTTTTCTTCCATTTTTTGTCTTTAATTTTCTGCCATTATTTTATTTCTGCAAAAGTAATTTAGTAGCTTCCTTTCTTTCATTTTTCATTATCTGCTTTCCTTTCCATTCTACAAGTAGAATTTCAATTCAGCAAGTAGCTTTTTCATTCTGTCAGTGATTTTCATACAATCAGCAATTTCATTTCTGCAAAGTACTTTCCATATTTAAAAAAAAATCTATAAAAACCAACCCAAAAACATTTCCTTTCATGCCTCGTAGGAGTAGGGACAATTTAGGAAATGTTTTGCCAAATACCCCCACTGCATCCAACAGCCAACCTTCTCTCTTCTTTCGGGGCTGTGAACTAGAGAAACCTTTAGGTGAGCAACTTGGCATATTTGAAGAACCTACAAGGAATGAAGAGGAAGAGGAACCCATTCCTACTTAACCAATGGCTGAAAACCGAAATAACAGAGGGAATAGAGAGAGAGTTGAGGGTGCCTTACCCATCAGGGAAACCATCGGGGACACTAAGATGAAGAATATAAGCCCCTCTTCCCTACCTCATTTCCATGGCCTGACCATAGAGGACCCCGACACTTTTCTATTTGATTTTGTTGTTATATGCTGAACCTATGAGTATACAGATGATGAGCAAAAGTTAAAACTATTTCCATCTACCCTCAAGGATGCAGCATTCTGCTGGTTCATGGGCTTACCTGGAGATAGCTTCACAACTTGGGCTCAGATGCAGCAGGCTTTTAACAACAAATATCGGGACTACTGTAGGTCAAAGGATACTAAAGAATAAATTTTCAAGATCACCATGGGCTAGGATGAATCCTTAGAAGACTACGAAGAAATAATCTAGCTCAATTACGAAAGGGCCAGGTGCACACTTGACCCTCAGTCCCTAAAGCTAGTCCTCCTCAGGGGAGTAAGAGAAGACCTTTTGGATACCTTACACTTGTTAGCATGAGGAGATATCTACTAATTACCCTATGAGGATATCAATACTATCTTTAGAAACCATTCTAGGGCAACCAGGAAAAAGGGTAGGAGTAGTCAACCTATGGCCAGTACATCATCTTCCAACTCATCCATCAAGGGTGAAATTGGAAATATGTTGGAAGATTTCAAAAGTGAGATGTTGCAAACCCTTTCCTTGCAATTGGACACCATGAACATCGAAATGAAGCAAGAGGAAGCAGAGAAATCCTTGGCCATCTTTTGTCATAGATGCACCAGGAGGCATCCTAGGAATGAATTTCCATTGAACTGTATTGAAATTTGCTTGGTCTATGAAGAAAACCACTCAAAAGACAAGTTCCCTTCTTTACCAAGATTCAAAGTTGTATATCAAGGAGATGAAAGGGTCACTGAGCAACTTTGCTACATCAACCAAAGGAGACCTCCTGGGCCTAGACCATACCAGTAAGGCATGCAAGGGTTATCCCATGCAAATTACAACCCCAATCAAAACACAACTATACCTTCTTGGGGACCCCCTACTCATCGTTCCTGGTCTACACCCCCTCCTTGGTCCTATGCATCTCAATATCATTCCCAACCAACCAACTAGTCATTTCAACCTTATGCTCTGCCACAACCTCAATGGAATACACCACTCCAAGGGTGGAGGCCCCAATACAACAATGCTCCAGCTCTATTGCCTCCACCACCTACCCAACCATAACTCCTACACTTTGCTCCACCCAAGAAACCCTAGATGCCTGCCCAGCCAAATCTGAACCCGAACAATAGGCAAGCTCAGCAACTATACCGTGGAGAGACATCATATCCGGCTTATGCTATGGAAATCCAGGAGATTAACCTAAGATCTCGGAGAGTCCTCCCAGATAACCAACCTCACCCCTCCACATAGGGAGGTTGAGGAAGAAAGAGAGGAAAGAAACCTTAAAGTAAATCCACTCTTTCCTGAGAGATTAGCCCACCCACTCTAGCCTACCCCAAAAGAAATTGAACTTCTGGGAGAATTGAAAAATCTATGTGTAAATATCCCCCTTCTCCAGGCAATAAAAGATGTTCCCATTTACAATAAGTTGATTAAGGAGAAATGCTTCAAGCATCTAGGAAGAAGAAAAGGCGATGCCCCTACCATTAATGTTATTGGGAAGGTTTTCGACTTAATGCTAGGGAAGGTAATATGCCCAAAATATTTGGACCCTGGAAGCCCTATAGTAGATGTGCACATCAATGGCATCATTGCCCCACACACTATGATCGATCTTGGGGCTACCATTAATGTTATGACCAAGGACACCATGCTCAAGCTCAACCTCCAAGGGTCATTGAGGAAGACCACAACAGTTCTGCAACTTGTAGACCGTTCCACAGTCACGTTTAAGGGAATTGTGGAGGATGTGATGGTCTCCATTGACTCCTGGGAATACCCTATAGATTTTCTAGTTCTCCAGCCTAAAGCTAAGCTTACTGGTTACCCCCTCATCCTTTGGAGGCCATGATTGGCCACAGATGATGCTTACATTAGTTGTAGAGCTCGGAATATGACCATCAAGAATGGGCATATGTCCAAGAAGTTAGCCCTATACCCCCCTACTCAACCTTCTTTAGAGAATGATTTACCTTTATGGTTGGATGACGAGGAAGAAGATGAGGTTTATTCTGCCCAAATTTATGCTTTATAAGCAACCATAAGAGGAGAATAGCAAGATGAGAATGACTTGATTGAACACCTACTCCAAAGCCCAACTCCTACTTCATTAAAATTAGAAGAAGAAGTAAGGGAAACTTAGAAAAACCATCCAATTAACTTATGCTTGGCTCATTGCAACCCACTCCGTGTCAAAACCATAGAATTCG